>JASDQU011179909.1:4446-17271 GCA_032191745.1 Picea mariana
GTTGTATATCCAAGATCTATTTGTTTATGAAAGTTTAATGATGTATGTGAATAAGACTCTTAAGGTAAAACATTGAGATATTTGGCAAGATATTCATATCATTACTAGAAATTAATGTATTGGCAAGATATTTACCATTACTAGAAATTAATGTATTGTTAAGATATTTACCTTATTAGTAGAAATTTAATTTGTGATGAATATCATTGTTTTCCAATTATTTGTATAAATTTCATTAAAAAAATATTGAAGATATAAATTTTAACTTCAGATTTAGGAAATATTGAGATTTAGCAAACATTGAGATTCATCAAATTTTTGAAGGTGGATTATTTTTAGAGGGTAAAAATGGAGGAAATATTTTCATCTTGAGAGATTTGATCCTTTCCACATTTAACAGGTGTATAGTTAAAATAGATCTAGGCTAGTTTGTTTTGATGGCTATCTTTAGGTGCATATTTGTTTATGAAATATTAATAATTTATGTAGATATAACTCCTAAAACAAAGTATTTGACAATAAATTCATATCATTAATAGAAATTGATGTATTGGCAATATGTTTACGTTATTAGTAGAAATTTAATCTATGAAAAATATCATTTTTTTTCAATTATTTGTATAGATTTAAATCTATATAAAAAATAGGATATGGTGAAATATTTAACTTTGGATCTATAAAACTTTAAAGTCTCTTAAGGTGAAAAAAAACTTTAGAGAGAAAAAGTTGAGGAAATGTTTTTTTAGAGTGAAAAACTTGAGGAAAGATTTTCAGGTAGAGGGATTTGATCCCTTTATATGATTGATATATATCAAGTTAAGATGGATATAGGATCGCTCCAATCATTCCTTGTAAAAAATTTAGATATCATTATTATGTGTATGTATATGTTTTAGATGAATTTGATCATTTGAAATTCACAAAGCATATCTATGATCTAGAGAGTACAATAAAGAAATACACTTCAAAAGTTACATGAGGATTAAGGTGAATAATAATAATGTAATGATGTACAATGATCAAGAAGGTGAATACTGACAAAGTAATATGATGCTTCTAATAAATAAAAGATAGATTAGATTAAGTAACGACCAAACTCAATCTTTTTTCCTATTCTTTTCCCACACCTATTATCCTTCCCATCTTTTCATATATGTCATATGGAAAATGAAGTCATTTCAAAGACTATTTAAACCTTTATATCATGATACTGCAATGAAGTTTATACCTTGTCTCTCTTTCTTTCCATTATTAATAGTTTATTTCTTCAACTTTACATGCTTCTCATAATTATATTTCCATTTTATTGCAGGATTTTAGTTTTTATGCATTTTATATATCAATGAATTATATATATATGAATTTATTATAATGCTTTTATGGTGAAAATACTAGTAAATGACTCAAACACATGAAAAAAAAGTGGTGGACATTAGCATATCACCAGGAATATCTTTGGCAACACCTTAATTTATATTTTTAAATTGATTTTCACTATGTTATTGTTTATAACTTCCCCGCTATTAAACCCATACAAATTTCAACTAAAACACACATGTAGCTAATATACTTCTATACAACAACATATAAATAATTTCCAACACACAGTAAATGCATAGAAAATTAAATCATCAATGTAACCCACACACAAGATAAAACGCTTATCTTTTTATAAAAATCATGCTACAAGTTGTAGAGGATGATAGTTCCACCCAAACATAGACACGATGTTCCAAATGTTAACAAAAAGTCACCCCTCTTTTATTGTGGATAAATGAGCCCCCGTATCTCTCTCAATGTCCATCTATAATTGGCATCACATTTTAATATATCAATTTTGGATATACAAGTTCACATATTACATCATTTGTCCCATGTCCATATATTATATCTACATTATACAACACTGAATTAGGGATTAAAACATGGATGTTGCATCCCCCCATCCCTACATTTTTTCACTTTCCTCAGGGAACAACATGATACTGATATACATGTACAAATTTACATCATAATACATAGAAAACAAAAATTATGCAATTTGCACAACTCCTGCAGCAGTTCCAACCATAAATATCATGTTCCTCTTAACTTGCTCGACCCAATGAATGTGTCCCCATCTCTGCATGCAATTTCTCAGGATGTACTATTATTTTATCAGGGATTCTAGTGGAGGTTGGATAGGATGCTCTAGAATGTGGTTCTTGGAACTCTTTCAGCCCAAAATAAAGTCTTTCATTCTTATATATATATTTTCTTCATAATTGACAAAACGTTGCAGGTACTCCTCCCACATGGTCTCCTTCTGCTCCCATTTATTTTATTAAGGATTGTAGCAGGTCCATTGGAATTTTACCAAGACAATATAGTTGTTCTTTATAACTCTAAATTTTTGTTTGAGGATCCACACTAGCATACATACATGCTCCACCTCATCCATAGTCCAATCAATTATGCAGTTATGGTCATGCACAAATTTCTTCAATAAAGACAAATGAAAAACATTATGAATTCTCATGGATTTAGGAAATGCAAGTATGTATGCAACTAGAACTATCTTCTCTAAGACTTCAAATAGCCCACGGTATCTCACTTCCAACTTTGGGCAACTTCCCTATCATAGYGATCTTCCTTTAGCTTTTACTTTTAAAAACACATGCTCGTCCACCTTGAATTCCAGGTATGTCCTATTTTTATCCAMATTTCTCTTTTTATTGTCCTGTGCAACCTCTAAATTATGTGTGATATTCACCATCTTCTCTTCCATTTCCCTTAGTAGTTATGGCCCAGTAACTATTTTGTCTTTTTGGTTTTCCTAGCTTAGTGGTGTATTCAATTTTTTTCCATTCAATAACTCAAATGGGCTCATATTCAATGATGCCTAGTACCTATTATTGTAATCATATTCAACTAAATGAAAATAGTCTTCCCACTAGGATGGTTGGTCCATTACATATAGTCTTAGAAAGTCCTTAATTATCCTAATAGTCCTCTTTGTTTTACCATCTAACTCTAGGTGATATGTCGTACTAAAATTTAGATTTGTCCCGAATCCTTTAAACAACCCCTTTCAAAAATTTGATGTGAAGTTTGAATCTCTATCAAAAACAATTACACTCCATGTATCCTAACAATTTCCTTCATGTAAATTTATACAATTTTGGCTCCCTTATGAGTTGTCTTCATGAGAATAAAATGTGCAACCTTAGCTAATTTATCCACCACTACCACGATAGAATCATGTTGCTTTACTCTTCTAGGTAGATTAATGATAAAATTAATTGTACAACAACTTCCAATTTCCACTTAGGAATGGGAAACGGCCATAGCATTCCAACTAGATACCTATGCTCATATTTTACGTTTTGACATTATAGAGATCTAGCTATGTAATCAACTGCCTATTTTTTGTATTCATGGTCAAAAGTATTGGTTTCTTACAACTACAACCGATTTCTTATACACTAGGTGCCCATCATATCACAAGCTGTGCATTTCTCCGAGCAATGTATTTTTTATCTCTCTAAATTTTTGCACATATGCTTTACCATTGTACATGAATACTTTATCTTCCTTCAGCTCAAATACTTAAATTTTTGCTGAAAATTTTCTTGCTGTAATGCTTTTGCTTATTTCGTTGATCTAAATTTCCAACTTCTACAATTCTATCTTTTAAATCAGACCTGTACATGATGATGTCAATAGCATGCATCTTGTTCACTCTCTTGTTGAGTGCATGAACCACTTCATTCTCTTTTCCATTGATATGTGTTATGTCAAAGTCATACTCACTACGGAAGTCCAACCATCTAGTTTGTTCAAAATTTAGACTTGGTTGTCCAAACAAATGTTTCAAACCACAATGGTATGTCGTTAGTTTAAATTTTATGCCCATGAGATAATGTCTACACATTTTTAATGTGTGAATAATGAATTCGAGTTCTAAACTATGTGTGGCATAATTCCCCTCATTTTATTTCAATTTTATTGACTCGTAACATACCACATATTCATTTTGCATGAGGACTCAACCAATCCCTTATTTAATATCCCAAATGTTACACTTGGAATTATTTGGACTTAAATGCTGGAATAATTTGCATARTTTCTTTATAACTCTACAACAGTAACTCCAYTGGTAAGATAAACCATGGTATTCTGAATATTGTAGGTCTTTTTATTTTGTGAGAACATATAAGTGATATGATACCACTAGAGGGGAAAGGTGAGGGGGTGTAAGGGGGGATTTATTTATAAATMACCTACTTATTCTATCTTCAACCCTTCGTTAGAGGAAATTTTGGGCTAAAATGGACCTTATAAGAAAAARTATGCTTGATGAGTTGAAAATTCAATAACCAATAGAGTTTCAAAATTGGGTCAACCACAATGGTTTAGTTGATCATCTAATGTCAAAGAAGCTTATTTGTCACATTTTCATTTTACAATAGTTAACCACATATAAACCACACCTTGGAGAAAATCTTAGTGAGATCATCCTTGATATGATAAATATTCTTGAGAAATTAAATATTTAATATTTTATAATAACATTACCTCTATATATTAAAAAAATAGGTATTCCCCTTTGATATCATAAATATTTTTTATACTCTAAATCTTTAATATTTTCAAATACCACTACCTCCACATATTAAAAAAAAATTCCATAATAATTACTTCATAGTAGGTCATTTTTTAATATGAAAATTATTTCGTATTATTGATCTATTTAAGACAATAAATAATATTTTGGTTTAAGAAAAAAAATGCATGTAATTGAGAATAAGTGGACAAAATTAACTTCTTGTCATATTTTTTCAATCATAGTCATCTTAAAATGTGCCAAAATCATTTGGGAGAAACTACTATGACTTCCAACAAAATTTGTGTCCACTTAATAACTTTATTCTTTAATTATTAGTTAAAAGCTAAAAGAAATATAATATTAAAATTTTTTAAACAATATAATAAAGAAAAAACAAATTTGTATCCCATTTAAAATATAAAAAAATAAGATAAAACAATATTTTAGTATGTATATTATCATTCCAATTTAATAAATTGCAATAAGTATAATAGCATTATAATTTAATAAAAAGAGAAAAATATACATTATAGATTGAGTTTTAATAAAACATAAATAAATAAATAAATTTTAATATTAAATTAAATTTTAGTAAAGATTAAATTATATTATTAATACCTTAGATGGGGTGACAGACAACACTCAAGTGCCACATCGCACCAGGCTTGTCTAGACCATAAATAAGGATGGTCCACTCCCATCCCATCCCCTCGTCATTAAGAATGGGAGTCGGCCATAACTTCCATCCATGAGCCATGGGACTTCTCCCTTGCACGAACAACTCGATGACCAAGAAATTCAATGCTAAGGAGGAAATAATGGAAGCCGTCCCATCGTACATCCCGGGTATCATCCAAATCTACATCATATTTCCTCATTTCGTTTTTGGTCTGCACCATGCTACAATCTTGAGCTTGGGAGCGGCCATTGTAACACCTCCTGCAACTTCACCATTATCATCATTATCTTGATTCCCAGGGAGCAAGGAAATCTGTGTCATGGCCCCGCCTGGCTGCAAGAGAGAAACAAATGCAAAGGCTCAAGAGGGTACTCTCAATTTCCCGCACTCAGAGAACTCAGATTTCTTACAGGGATGGTAGTGAAAGGATGGTCTGGTCACCTCCAACAACATTTATGGAGGAGGTCATCCCAGACGAATCCATACAACTCCCTCTTGATTCTATGCTGGTTCCAGAGAATTGGCAACCTCTAACGAGCTTCCGTGAGGAAGAAACTCGAGCATTTACAGTGGCTCACCACATTATTGGCACCATGTAGTCACACATGGAGGATTTCCATATCTGCTACGTTGAGGAGGAGCTCCCAGAAGAGTGCCTCCAAATGGCCACTCAAGATGACACAATCTTGGCGGGTTATGCTCCTTTCAAAGCCTCAGAGAAAGAAGGGGATCCCAGGAGCACAGGGATGGGAGCAGAGGACAAAGAAAAAGAGTTAACATGGGTTACAACAAGCGAGGTAGTGGGGGATGGCACATCGAAGGAGGGTGGCGAGGTCCTTACGCCACCTCCTATTGTGACAACACTAGACCAGTGGCATGTTCCTCCGCCCTTCTTCCCCCTGGAACAACTAGATTTGGTGTTCAACTTGAGACGTGAAATGGCAGACCAGGTCTACCTTGGCACACTCATGAGTCAACGCATAGACATGATTTACGAGGATTTCTCTAACACACCAGCAAAGCAAAGATGTTCGTTGTGTGTGAGACTCTATCCCCTGCCAGCTCGAAATGAACTGCACAATGAAGACCTTGATAATGAAGACCTCAACGGGTAATTTCTTGGCTAGGATTGTCTTCTCAATATGGTTAGGTGCTCAGTCTCTGGTTAGGATTTCAGTCAGTTCAAAATCTTTACTGTTTAGTTTATTTTCAGTTTCATCTCTCATGAACAATGCATAGGCCACCACATGTCTTGGTTTCCTCTCGGGAGGGAAGAGGGCAGTCTACCTCTTTTCGACATGGTTATCCAAGGCTCCTAATTGTTCCGGTTTCTGCTAATTTGGAGGAACAATTGGCATCCTAAGGATATATGTTTCTTTTTTTTTATGTTATATTGTAACAATATTCTCTCCCTTTTTTACTTAAAAAAAAAACAATTATATTATTAGTAATTAATTTAGTTTAAATAAACATATGAATAATAACAATTTCCTTCATATTTTATAGGAAAATTATAAAACCATTCAAATTAAATATAATAAGATAAATAATGGTCAAAACAAGTTAAGTTAGATAGATTTCTATGGTAATTACAATCAAATTCAAAAAATTAGAATAAATTTAGTTATTTTGAATTATAGAATAACTAAAATTTGGGGCTTTGTCTAACTATTCTAAGTTTTTTCCCTTTCCACTAGAATGAAGTGACATAAATCTACACAAAATCCCCTAGGGGATTCAACTTACTTAAAATCCCCTAGGGCACTAGCATTCCATAGAATTAGCCACTTAAATTGTTGCATGAAATTGCAAGTAGTCAGCACTACCTGATGTATCATGACAAGGGACTAATCACCTCTCCTGGATCCTTGAAATCTGGTGGTAGTGAATTTACTAATCACCTATGGGTTTTGGTGTAAGCACAACCATACTACCAACAAATGCTAGTCACGAGTTCAATACACACTTGGCTCGCGCTGAGGGGGAGATTGTTGCACGAAATTGCAAGTAGTCAGCACTCCTTGGTGTATTGTGACAAGGGACTAATCGCCTCTCGCGGATCCTTGAAATATGGCAGTGGTGAGTTTACCAATCACCTGTGGTTTTTGGTGTAACGACAGCCATACTACCAACAAAAATATGGAGATCCAACAATTTCTCACGAGATTTGAGGCAAATATCCTCCAAAATGCCAAAACTTAGAACATTTAGAGGACGGAAAAATTTGGTTATAGTTAAAAAATATTTCAAAGTTTTTATTATGATTATAAAAAAAGTTTTATTATAATAATATGTTTCATTGTTTCATTATAATCATTTTAGAATAAGTAAATATGGTTATAGTTAAAAAAATATTTTAATAAGGTAAGTTTTTCTTATGATTATGAAAAAGTTTTTCATTATAATGATATGTTTATATACTCATATATTATATGTGTGGTTATTTTATAATAATAATAATCATAATAATAACAATAACAATAACAATAACAATAACAATAATGTAAGTCATTTGCATCAATATTTAAATTATTTCAAATTCTCATTGTTATTTTTAACTCTCACCTCTTAACTCTACATTAATCTAGTTTACATGGAAAACATTATTAATGGAGAAATATAGATAAACCTTCACTAGGTCTACCTCTAACTTAGTGTGATGTGGCATACAATTTTATTGTTTTACATTTTCCTTAGGAGACCCATTTTAGGCCAAAATTTTTGCCAATAAAGTTAATGGCATACTTAGTACCTAGGTTTTAACCCTTGATTTATTGTAGATTAAATCATATACTTGTCAGAATAATATGGTTATTTTTGTGAGTGTCAAGCCAAGTTGACTCAGTTATAATGACCATGTGACATAAATACATAAATGTACCTTGTAAAATCCATATTGTATAGCCCAAAGTAAAGGTATAACTATTGAATATTCATAAGTCCAAGTCATGTACTATAGCTCCTACAAAGGCACTCTTCAAAACAATAGTGTGATTTCATAAGCACGGATGTTCCACAAAATTTCTCTTTACAAGAAACATAGTGCCCATGACAAATTTTGATACGAGTGTACATGTTTAAGGAATTCATGTTGAATTTAGATAATACACACTGAGATATGTTGCGCTTCCAAGAAGGACAATAAAAATTTTACGGAACATTGAAGGGAAGTCAATTATAGTTGTGTTCATGAATCAGGACAATGTGGATATAATATATGCTAGGTATTTAGTGGAAACTCTATTGGAGTCATGTTGTGACATCCAACACCCCGCTAAAACTCTCGAACTTAGAGGTTTTAGTGGGTGACCACTAACCAAAATTTTATCAAGGTACTAATCATTATTAATCCAACTAGTTATCCATTCATAAAACTACTCTTTGTACATAATTTCCAAAGTTAATATAAGGAGAAAATCACTAGTGCTAAAGCATCCAGGATACATTGACTAATGGATCCCTTTCTGATAGAACCTTAAGACTCCTTGTAGCAAGCCCTTCTCTAGCAATATTACCAAATCCTATACCCATATAACCCTATCATCGTCGCACTCCCACCTTATAAGTCATACGATACTACATATCTCTTTCAATCCTTCCGATGAAAATGCTTCTTTAACTTCATCGTCTTGAGAATGTAAGAGGGGAGCAAGCATAGCAAGCTCTCTTCCAAGGTCGAAGATTGTAGATATGAAACGAAAAACCATGTGCCTTTTCCCCTAGACCACTTTTGCATAATTATGTGTCGAAAATATCTTGGCTACAATAATTCCCAAGAGCCACGCATAGCAAGATTCCAAGATCGACCCGTCTCCCTATAACACATATACATTGTTAACGTTGTCCACTTTTCATCATTGGGTAAAATAGCGGGTATTTCTCCATGTTTGTCAACCTTTCCTCTTGAGAATTTTGTCGATGATGATACCATGCACAAGTCAAGTTTCCTTTAGTGCACATGTGTTATATAGTGACCAATCGTTAAACCTTTATAAATCTAATTGTTGTACAACACATAAGTCATGACCACCACCAACCTGTACCCATACTATGTAGAATTATTGAAATAGAAATTATGCCCAACTATGGAGTCGAGTTGGTTCTATAACTTTAAGCACATGCCCAATTTATCCTCGTTAACAATGTTTTGTTGCTTTGGTAATCACACAATTCACTAACACTCTAAACATGTGCTAATCTACTTGAACAGATGCTAAAATCTTGACCCAAGTCAATCCTGTGATGTCTCAACTCCCAATTTCCATGAGATCCTGCTCTATGACTAAGCACCTACTTGTTTGGAGTTAATTATTTCTTGATGTGAAGGTGTCTTTATGCGGTTGTTGAGGTACATGTGAGAGACTTTCCTCAAATTGGACACTTCGCTCCATGATGATCCGTTCCGAGGAATATCGATAAGTGTATATCCCTTCACACCATCAGGGTATCCAACAAAAATACACTCAGGTCTTTGTGGATCAAGTTCCTTCCTCTTTTCATAGGGGCACGGGAACCAAAAATATGAAAGTGGGTCATGAGGCCACTCCAAGCCTCGTAGGGGGTCTTATCCTTGACAAATCTATGGGGAGATCTGTTTTGGATGTATTTTTCAAAATTAAGTGCTTCAGACCATAGCTTATGTGATAGTGACTTTAGATATAGCATGGAAGATGCCATATCCTTTAGAGATCTATTTTTCGGTTCAACAACTATGTTTTGTTGTGGAGTATAGGGAATTTTGTGTTGCAACTAAATCCATTCCTCATAACAAATATTATGTATCTCATGATTGACATACTCTCCCCCATTGTCAGTTCAGAGGACTTTGATTTTCTTTCTGAGAAATTAAATCCATGTGAAACATGAGAAATCATACACAAAAATGAGAACATACCTCACTTTCCTAATAGATGGATGCGGAAAAGGACCCATGAGGTCACTATGGATCATATCTAAAGGAGAAGAAACTCTCTAGGTCTTTCCTTTGTCGAATTTCTCTTGAGGGTGTTTTCCAAGAACACATCCCTCACATACTCCCTTGGAGAAATGGATGTCTGGTAGACCATCAACCAATATTTCCTTGCTAAGTTGTTGCATATATCTTAAATTCAAATTCATGGACCTTTCGTGCCAAATCCTACTACTTTTATGAGAATAAGTAAGCAGTAAAGCATAATATGGTTCAATAAATTCAGAAAATGTATACAATCTAGATTGATGATTTACCTCACCGGTAGCAAACCTGGAATTTGTTTTCATATCATATATGTCCACTGCATTTGGTGTGAATCTGAATTTTTTTCTGGTGTGGTAATTCGTCATATGATACACGGAGAGAAGCTTGACGAAAAGTTTGGGAACTTGCAACACATTTTCCAAGATTTCATTGGTGAGTTCAATACTTCCTTTGTGGGTGACTTCGACTAGAGAGTTTTCCCCCATCAGAATAGGACAACCTTTGCATGAATCCAATGAAGAATAGACTGAATTATTGGCATCCATATGATGTCATGCTTATGAATATACGATCCAAGCATCGGGAGAGGAGTTGATGGAAATCAAGGCATGGCTAGAATTTTCTTTCTTGGGATTCTGATCTTCTAGCTTCTTCTTCTTGACACCCTCGGGGATGTGATATACAAGGTTGTTTTGTTGAAGTATTTGAGTCATTAGATCTATTTGTTTTTGCATGCATGCAGATTCTGGATGGAATCATTTATGGAAGTACGTGCATTTATCCCCTTTTCTTCCCTTTCCACCTTTGGATCTAGAGGCATCAGTGAACAGTTTTGAGTACCCTTCATTCTTCATATGTGCATGAGATTTCCTTTTGTCTTTATCATTATATTTTTGATAGTGATGGATGCCATATTGCATAGTATGTGCATGTGCATTTGGGCCTTTGATTCTTCCCATGTTGATGATCTTGGTTTTCTATTGTGTCAGGGATTCTATAAAGTCCTCAAGAGAAGGCATCTTCTAGGTGGCTCTAGAGGTGAATTTGAATGAACAAAATGTTGATACGAACACAGAGAATTTAGTACCAAATTTGGAGAGAATGGTGAGAACCATTTGTTTCTCCTCCTTAGATTTATCGACCCCACAAGCTTTGAGTTCTGACAGTAAATCCTTGAATTTTGTAAGGAAATCTTGGATGTTGTCAAATATTTTTTTATCCAATGTGAGCAATTATACCTCCAGCATGTGTCCCCTCATCTCGCCCTATTTTCCAAAGATCCCTTACAAGGGGGTCTAGGATTCATTGGGGGTTTTATAGGAAGATATGTTAAACATGATATCGATAGAAATAAGACTGTAAATTGTTTCGAATGCTTCATCCATTCGATTTAGATAGTTGTATTTTTGTATGGTTGATGTCATTTGTATGACGGTATTCAAGGTTAACCTATACAATCCTATAGTTCATAGATGTATGACTATTTTCTCCTTCCATGCAAATTAATTGTAAGGTGTAAGAATGAATTCTTTTGGGAAATCCATCTTTTTGTTGTCTTCAATCTTTTGTACCTGCAAAAAAATTGATTTATCTTTTTGCTTAGCAGTCTGTCGAATATGATACCATGTAAATGTGTTGAGCCTACACAAAATATATATAGCTATAAAATACCAGACACATTTGTAGAGAGAAATTGAAAAAGAAGAAGCGAGAGAGAAAGAAATGAAGAATTCTCATTAACCACAATGAATAATGAATAATTTACACATGATATACTTTGTATAACTAAATAAAAGTACACTTGAGCTGAGCCAATGCGCCATAGTGTTGGTCTAGAGTGATCTGTACAAACACCAACATTCACGGGAGTGAACTTCCACCTAGTCTAGTCTCTCAGGATGTTACAAGAGTGAACTACCTTCTACCTGAGTTAACTAGTCAACCAGCTTTTAGTTAACTCACTGAAACAGAGTTTAGTGAGGATTATTTCAAGTAATCAAGGGTAATGTGTGAGTCTGGTGAATGTGCATTAGCATGGTGATGATCCCAATGTTGCATGGTGACAAAACCAATGCAGCATCTAGACTCAACTAAAATAGTCAAACTAAAGTGTCAACTGAAGAGAATATTCTCCAGGTGGTATATTCTCCCCTAAAATATAGGAGATAGTATGTTATAAACCTAAATTGCACCATACATGCATACCTAGCATCAGGCCATCTTACTTGCTATTTTTTCCAAGCCATCATTGAGCAGCTCTTCTTAAAGACACTATTTTTGAATATGTATGTGCCTTGCACTACGACTGCCCACATATGTACGCTAGCTACACCATTAATACCCATGTATTTACACTATATGCACTATTACAGTCCATGTATGCCCACAAAAGTTGCAAAAATTAAAAAGTTGCATGGAATTCGTTGAGATTACAGGCTACTCGGTAGTTTTCCAACTGTCCCACCGCTTATAGCCTGTCACCCAACCCAATAACCATCCTTTTGTCATATAAAAGGATTTTTTGGGGAATCATTCCAAGAATAAGCATAATAATAGTGAAACTTTGCCCATTTCAATTCCCCCCCTTGCCCCAAGAATTTG
>JASDQU011179910.1:5876-20050 GCA_032191745.1 Picea mariana
TGTGACATGTTCCCAATGACCTTTACAAGGATGAAATGCATAGAAAGAGAGCTAGGAGAGATGGATATTCCTCTCAAACCCGAGACAAGACCTATTAGGCAGATACCTTACAGACTGAATCCCGTATATAAGCAGAAAGTGAAAGCAGAAATTGACAGAATGTTGGAATATGGTATCATAGAACCAATAGAGGAATATGAATGGATAAGTCCTATGGTAGTCCAAGAGAAGAAACAAGGGGGGATAAGGATCTATGTAGATTTGAGAAAGTTGAATGATGCTTGCTTACATGACCCTTTCCCTACACCCTTTACAAATGAAGTCTTAGAGAATGTGGGAGGCCAAGAAGCATATTACTTTACAGATGGATTCTCAAGCTACCATCAGATCAAAATAGCTCCAGAGGACATGTATAAGACTACTTTTTCTATATAATGGGGATCCTACCAATACACAGTCATTCCATTTGGGCTGAAGAATGCACCAACCATCTTTTCAAGAGTAGTCATAGCTGCTTTTAAAGAATTCATACATCGGTTTCTGGAAGTATATCTGGATGACTAGATTGTATATAGTCTCTTAAAGGACCATGTAGAAGTATTGAGGCTAATGTTGGAAAGATGCATGCAATGTCAGATATCATTGAATATTAAAAAATGCATTTTTGAAACACCTTTTGGCATATTGTTGGGACATATAGTGTGTAAACAAGGTTTACTAGTGGATCCTGCCAAAAATGTAGTCATTGTCAATTTACCACCACCAAAGTCAGTGCACCGGTTAAGAGAAACACTAGGACATACATGCTATTACATGAAATTTATAAAGGGGTTTGCACAGATTACTGTGCCAATGGAAAAACTGTTAAAGAAGGATATCATATTTCAGTGGAATCAAGAATGTCAACAAGGGTTGGACACCTTAAAAGAAAAGATGGTCACAACACCTATTCTAGTATTCCCATTTTGGGAAAAGACATTTCATGTGCATGCAGATGCATCAACCATATCACTTGGAGAAATTATGCCGCAGCCATGAGCAAGGGATTTATACCATTTGATAGCCTTTGCAAGCAAAAAATTGTCAGAATCAGAGAAGAATTACAACACCACAAAAAGAGAAGGCCTAGAAATGGTATATGCACTTCAGAAGTTCATGCACTACTAACTGGGTAAACACTTTAAGATGTTCATAGATCATTCTGACCTCAAATATCTAGTCAACAAACCAATGTTGGGGGGGGAGGATCTGTAGATGGATATTGTTATTACAATAATTTGATTTCGAAGTAATAGTCAAACCAGGGAAGCTGAATGAGGGACCGGATCAACTGTCAAGGGTAACTAACGCAGAAGAACCTACCAACTTGGAAGACAACTTCCCTGATGTGCAATTGTTTTAAGTATAAGTAGCTGATGAATAATTTGTTGATATTATTGAATACTTAAGTATAGAGAGTGCACCACAAGAGTTTAGCACTGCAGAAAAGAAAAATCCGGTAGTCAAAGCTACAAACTATCAACTTATTGCAGGACACTTATATAAGATGGGCACATATGGTATTTTGAGAAGATGTGTATTTGAACATGAAAGGCCTAGAATTTTGGCAGAAGCTCAGCAAGGTATAGTTGGAGGACACTATGCAGGAAAAGATACTACACATAAGGTATTGCACACATGATTATGGTGGCCAACAATCCATAGATATGCCACAAAATATTGCCATAAATTTGATGTCTRTCAGAAGGTTGGCAGACCCAACAGAAGGGATGAAATGTCTYTAATACCACAAGTAACCTTGCAAGTATTTGACAAATGGGCAATAGAATTTGTTGGATCAATCAATCCACCAACAAAAAGATTAGGAGGTAGATATATYATTACTGTGACATAATACTAAACAAGACGAGAAGAAGTAGCACCAGTAAAAGACTGCAGCGCAAAGACAATAACACACTTCTTGTTTGAGCAAGTGATCACTAGATTTGAATGTCCAAGGATTTTGACGAGTGACCAAGGCAATMACTTTATCAACAATACCATCAGGGCTATGACCAATGAGTTTGAATTATATCACAAGAAGAGTACACCATACCATCCTYAGACAAATGGAACAGTTGAAGCCTTCAATAAGATCTTGGAGAATGCTCTGACAAATATCTGCAATGTCAACAGGGATGATTGGGACTTGAAAATACCATCATTACTATGGGCATACAGGACCACATGTAAGAAGTTGACAGGACATACACCATTCATATTGGTGTATGGGAAGGAAGCAGTGGTACCATTAGAATTTTTAGTACCCAGTCTGCAGGTAGCAACAATTACCAACATGACATAAAGAGGCGTAGTAAAGGAGAGGTTGAATCAACTAATGGAGATGGAAGAGGACATGATTGTAACAGGATTTCACCAGGAAGTGTAGAAAGCAGGAAATAAATCCTGGCATTACAGACATATTAAGAAGAAGATCTTCAAGGAGGGAGACCTAGTCCTACTCTATGACAATAAATTTTTTCAACATCTTGGTAAATTTAGAATGAATTGGATAGGGCCATACGAAGTAAATACTATTACAGATGGGGGATCGATACAACTAAAGTATTTGGGAGGAACGAAACTAAAAGGAATGATCAACAGAAGTCGACTGAAACTCTACAGGGACATTCGACCTCCTAACCTTTAAAAGTCACAACACAGTAAGAAAGACATGTATATAGTGTACTATAGCAGAGATTAGGACAAAAAAATGAGAAAAATAAATAAAAAAGGAGAAAAAGAGGGAAAAATAACTACAAAAATAGAAAATGGAAGAAAAACACAAAAAGATGCAGAAGTTGACTATAACATGAGAAGGAATGGAAACATTTGCACGTAGTAATTACGATGACAAACATCAGAAGACAACACACAACAAGAATTAAGCCCGACCCAAATGCACTCAAAAAGTGAAAAATGAATACGACTCAGTCTATAAAAGGCGGAAAGCACACATTTATTCAACACTTAGTCATTTTTGAGCATAGAACGAGAAACAAAGAGCGTGCCCTAGCTAGAAGTTTAAGCAAGAGCAAGAAAGTGTGTGAATTTGAGAGAGGATGACTCCACCAAAGTTTAGCGCGCCAGGACAGTTCGTCTAGATTAATCAACAGGTACAAAGGCGTAAGGAAAGAGTGCAACAGCCTAAAAATGTGGTCAAGTTGGAGGATTTTACCACCTCGTACCCAAAATCAATCAACTCGACACGGTTTGAGGAAGAGACCTCCACACCGTAGCAAGGAGAAATAGGGTAGAGCTTTGGGGCTTGAAATGAAATTCCGAACCCTAACCCAAAGATGCCTGCAAAACCCGATGAAACAATGGGACCGCGACAGTCCCATGAACATGAGGAGGTGTTGGTTGAAGACATCACCAACCGACAGAGGACACAGACGTAGCAGAGGCAGGTGTTAACACAGAGTAAATTGTTGGGATGAATAAACAATCTACAAAGGTAACCTACAAACCAACTTGAAGACTGGAAACTAGCCTTTCCAATATATAGAGGGATCTCTCTGAGACTTGATCTCTGATAGACATATTGCTTTTGAACTGATGACTAGATTTATATGTTTGAGATAGTTTTTTCAAGGTTTGCTGGAAAATAGGTATAGTATCTCTAGGGCTATGGAGTCAACCCCTGAAAACAAAAGAAAACAATGCCTAGTAGGTAGAACTCCTCATAGGAACAAATGATAAACAAGGTGATGAACTTCAGTTTTGAGTTTGATTATGTAGGGTGAAAGAAGAACATAAATACATAACATAATCAGAGCATCATAAAGGATGAATTCTGACCTTAATTAAGAATAATAAACAAAGTTTAAATCATTTAAGTCTGGAGCACCATTTGATGAATTCTTGACCTTTAAATATCCAATTTAAACAAAAGAAAAGTGAATATGAATAGAAGGACACCAGAAATACATACAAAGAAAGAGTACAATATTCAGATCACCACCATTAGAATCTTTTTCATAAGGAGTTCAGGACTTCTGCATTTGTATTTCTATTAGATTCATAAAATTATATTGAAGATCAAAATGCGTATACTTCTTCCCGCCCCTCTTTACATCAAAATAGTCAAAATATATAGAAAGATAAGGCTACACTTAGCTGCTAGGGGTTGAACTACTACATCCTAGAGTTATGGATCTGGTTGCTTTCAAAGAGAACAACAACCTCTACAATATTTACCAAAAATAGAAAACCTAATTTTCCAATCATTATAACTAAAATATCATTTACATTCATAGATCCTTGAGAAAAATTTGATCATGTGTTTGTGATGAGTCATCATGTGCACTACTAGACAACCCTTTTACCCTTGCACAACGAATTCTGGTTAATGTTGTGCAAGTGTTGACTACAAGATTTGAGTGACAACTTCGCGTAGCAAATCTTGATGCCGAGGTTGCTCGTGCAAATCCGGGTGGTAGCAAAGGATTAGAACATTCAGCTTGTCCTTAGCTTCTTTATTCAATTTCACGTGTAGCCATAAGGTCTTGTTTTCCTTTCTCAATGACAAGTTATGTCTCTTTAAGTTTCCCACCTGAATCAACAAAGTTGCATTCCTCTTCAACTTTCACTGAGCATTAGAAATGACTGCACATGCATTATCTATGGCTGGTTTGTATTTCTTTTAATGATTCATGATCCCTTCCTATGATATTCTCTTTTCTTCCCTGTGCTTGATGATCTGGTCTTGAGATTTTCTTAGCTGCTTATTCAACCATTTTATGTTGTTTTTTCCTGGTGTGGATGAAGTAGGAGATTTCTTAATTTCTTTASTCTATGGTGTTTGTGTTTCAAGAGTCTTTTCTGTTAGTTTCTTTTTCAATTCTTTGTTCTCYTGGTAGAGTTGGGCTATAATATGCATCTTTCTCCCCTGGTTTCACTTGCTCTYCATCAATCTCCTGGGTTGAAAATTCAACAAACTCTGTCTAAACTATGCATATGGGAAACCTCCTAGTAGATGACTTGGTGAGCGGTTTATTGGAATCCTATGTCKCCTTGGGTTCATCAATGAATTGTAGTTTTCTTCTTTTCTTCAAGACYGGCTGACTGAGTAATGGATTCTCAATCTCTTTTCCTTTTCCCCTTTCAGCAACACCTCCTCCTTTTTCTCCTGAACTATGAGATATTGATTTCTCATTAGACAAGGGATTATCTCCTTTATGATCCAAGGAATTTTTTTCTAAGGTCAAGAAGGAATCCCAGTCCCTGTTTAACTTTTCGCGTTCTTCAACCACCGACAACTTCACCAAGGAAAAATGGAATAGGTTACTCTTTGGCTGGTCAACTCTGGATTGGACACTATCTACCATTTTTCCTAGGCTTTTACACAGGAATAAGGGTAAGTTTAGGGGTATTTTCCCTATGAAATTCATTAGGAGCCTAATGTGCTATTGATATACCTTGTCAAACCTACCCTCACAAGTAAAGTGTTTCGGGATTAACCTCAAAATCTTCTCAAAAGGTTCCAAAATATATTCACTGGGAATGGTGGCACCAATCTTCTAATTTCTGTATTCAGGTTTGATAAAGTCAATATAAAATGACGTATCTAATGACATACCTTTAAACCACTTCTCTCCCTGCATAGGAATCTCTGTAGCAACTGATATGGTTTTCTCCGACACTAGAAAAGTGATCCCTGCAATGGTTGCATTGACACCATTAAAGTTAAGAGAAAATTGCTTGGTTAGCTACACATTATACCCCTGAACCTTTTCACAGAATCTCATGAATCCAACTTGTTCAAAGGACACCATGATTGTTGGATCTATGTTTACCAAATTTAAATTCTACGGCTCAAACCTCACGACTTCCCCGCTTCTTATATTCTTTCTTTTTCATTGAGGAGTTGTCATGATGTTGATATATTTCAACCCTGTGTGAAGTGCAGGTGTGCAACAATAGATTGTAATAACCTCTATGCAACGAAAATAGGAACATCAACCTCTACGAAGTAAACGAGAGAAATAACCTTTGCGCAACAAATTAGAATAATGACTTTTGCGCGGTGCGTAGCAACAGGTAGCAACATAAAACTTTGTGCAACAACATGTAGCAACATAAAACTCTGTGCAACAATGAACAACAATAGAAAACTTGGCGCAACAACGAATAGTAGAAGAAAACTTGGCGCAACAACGAATAGTAGAAGAAAACTTGGTGCAACAATAAGGATGGCAAGAGTTTAGCTCAAATGAAGTAAAGCTGGCTATGTGAAAAGCAAACTCGTTTCAGAGGGTAACTTGCAATGGGCTCCAAGAAAGGCTCTTGAACAATGATTGAAACAAATGGAGAATGCACAGCAAAAAACAAAGTGAAAGGTTTGCGTAGCGATTGAAAACACACAACATCTGTGTAGCAGAGAGCTTTGGATCTTGTTTGAGAGGCTATGGATGATGCACAGGTCTTGGAGGCGATGGAGAAAAACAAAAGGTGGCCACTATTTATGCTCGAATGGATAAGGGATGAAATTTTGGAAAGGGAAGTGATTATCCATAGTGAAAAGACGTTTCAAGGCAAGTTAAGGATTTGCGTAGCAAACTTGCGCAACATGTACACCTTTGAATTTTGCAACAGTACAAATGACATGGAGTGACATGATTGTTCCTTTTCTAACCTCATTATAGGTTATGATGAATCATAATACCTTTTGACATGACATTCATCCTAACCTATGACTCGACCTTAGCACATAATTTCCCACCTTTTAATGTGATTTGAGAATTAGGAAAGTGGACCATTACAAATTGAACATGATGGACTTTACACTCTTGACTCTTTGCCTTTTATGATGGTGTTTTATGAAAAATACAATATACCCTTTAAACCAACTTATGTCTAGACCCCTTATTGACATTTTAGGTCATTCTTTATTCAATTACTGTCCTCATAAACCTTGACAGATTAACTATGACTCATCTAGGAATGCCTTGATTTTCCCAAGATCATGGCATGACTTTGAAAACTTTGGACAAACCTCTAACTCTAGCTATAAAAATCATGGTGCTACCAACTGGCTCCAATGGGGATGCTATCCTCTCAGTGAGGTAGCAAAGAATAATAGACCAAGTTCCTAACCATTGGGGTTCATTCAACTCAAAAGACTCTAAATTGATAAACAAACTTATTTACAAGACTTTCTGGACACAACTTTGACTAAACTCAGCATAAACTTAGGGCCTTCACTTCGGGCTTCAATTTTTTGATGATTATTGAGTTCAAATGCTTCATCTGAAAATAAAATGGTTATTTACAATGAAATGGAAAGACTGGAATCTTTTTAAGTAAGATAGTGTTTGAGAAACCTGCCATTCACATGTCCTCCACCAATGAGATCTCCATTGAGATCCTGCAACAAATAGGAATTGTTCCCATGGTATGTGACAATCATGAATGGTCCCAAGCAAAGACGGTCAAACTTCCCATGCTTCCCTCCGTCTTCATTCCTTGCATCCCACCTCAGTACCAAATCATCCACCTTGAAATCATGTTCATTAGTATGCCTGCCAAAGGATCTTTTCATTTTATCTTGGTGTAGTTGTGAGTTGTTGAAGACATGTTCTCTCATTTGTTTCACATGGATTAAATGGTTTATCCTCCTTGGAGCATCATTTGGTTCAACTTCATATTCTTGCAACAGTCTCATCACCGGCAGTCCTAATGAGGTAGGAAAAATTGCCTCTATACCATATACAATCTGAAAGGGTGATGTAGCAATAGACTTTTTGGTGGTGATATCAGCCCATAATGCATATATTATCTTTTTGTGCCAAGATTTCTTATTTTCTTGTAGAAGCTTCTTAATAATTTTGTTTAAGATTTTGTTGGATGACTCAGCCAACCCATTACCCCGTGGGTAATAAGCTGTGGAATGGCCAAGAGTTATATTATAGTTACCGCAAAATTTCTCCATTATCTTGGACTTGAATGCTGCTGCATTGTCAGTAATGATCTTGACTGGACAACCAAATCTAGACAAAATATTGCTTTCTAAAAATTGAATGATAACAATATCATTAGCTTGCCTTGTGGGGATTGCTTCAATCCATTTGGTAAATTAGTCAGTGGCTGTCAGTATTGACCTATGATGAGCTGAGGATGGTGGACGAATCTATCCTATAATATCAAGGCCCCATTGTCTGAATGGTGCTTCAATAGAGATAGGATTTAAAGGTAAAGGCTACAATTTTATTTTTCCATAAAAAAATTGGCATTCATGGCAGCTTGAAACTTCCTTGTATACATCGGAAAAAATACAGGGTCAATAGAACTATGCCCTCAGTATTTTTTGCATAGTAGTCTTCCAATAATGGTGCCTCCCACAGTCACCTTTGTGAAACTATTTGATAGTTTTTTTCACTTCTTCCTCCTCCAAACAATTTAGCAAGATCCCACATGTATCTTTCCAATACAGAGAATGATCCAGAATGCAAAACTTTGCTGCTTTCAACTTCAATAATTTGACTTTTGTTTTTCTTAACTCAGAAGGAGCTTGTACATTTCTTAATACATAAATAATATCAGCATACTAAGGAGAATTAAGGAAKTTTTGGGATACCTGTGGGAMTGTTTCTTCTTCTGAATTTTATGATAGGTCTGCAATGAAATTGATTTCCAAGGCATCACAATTGGACTGTGCCATCAACTTTGAAAGMCCCTGACTTTTAATAAACTTTGTAGGTTTGATCTCGAGGTCATACTCCAACATCACAACTATCCATTTACCCCTTCTCCCTTCAGGATCAGGCTGAGTCAAAATGTCTTTCATAGAATTGCTAGGCACATAAGCAATGATATGGGAATGCAAGATATAAGTTCTGAATTCCTTTAAGGCCTTCACCAAAGCATATGCATGCTTTTCCATGATGTCATAACTTAGTGGGGAGTCTCTCAAAGTCCTTCTATAATAGGCTATGGGCATTTCAAAGTTCTGTTCATCTTTTTGCAACAAAACACAAGCAATGGTGTGTTCTGAAGAAAAAGAGAAAAAGATAAAATATTTTGCAAAATTTGGGTTGGCCAACACTGGAGCTTTGGTCAGTGCCACTTTAATATCTTCAAAAGACTTCCCAGCTTTAGGAGTCCATTTTATCTCATTGCCTTTCCTAAGCATATTTGTGATATACTTTATGATTTCAGCCAAGTTAGGGATAAACCTTCTCAAAAAATTTACTTTTTCTAGGAAGGACTGTACCTCCTTCTTACTCCTGGTTGTGCCAATCTTCATAATCAATTCCAATCTGTTGGGGTCTATCTTTATCCCTTCCCTTGAAATGATGTTTCCAAGTAATTTTCCTTCTTGCATTCCAAAATTTGACTTTTTTGGATTCAATGAGATACCAAACTTCCTACATTTATGAAAAACCCTTCTTAGATGTTTAAGATGTTCATCATCAAAATCTGAAAATACAGTGATATCATCTAAGTAAATAACAACAAACTTATCTTTCTCATCAAAAAGGCTATGTACATGGCCCTTTGGAAGGTTTCCCCTGCATTCATAAGCCCAAAAGGCATTTTTTCATACATGAAGGTGCCCCAAGGTGTTGTAAAAGCTGTCTTCTCTTGGTCATCATGATACACCATGATTTGGTTGTATCAAGAGAAACCATCAAGCATTGATATCTTCTGAGATCCAACCACCTTTTGCATAATGTGATCCATATTAGGAAGTGGGTAATTGTCTTTGAGAGGCACACTGTTTAGATTCTGAAAGTCTACACACAATCCGATATCACCACTTTTCTTCCTGACAAGCACTAGGTTAGCCACCCACTTGGAAAATCTTAAGGACACTATAATTTTGGCATCAAACAACTTTCTTACCTTCTTTTCAATCAATGGCAACAACAAAGGGTTTATTCTTCTCAACTTTTTCTTGAAAGGTTTATGATCATCCTTGATTGGAATTACATGCTGATTTACCTTAGTATCATAGACCTTTATATCTTCACAACTCCATGCAAATACATTAGGGAAATATTTCATTAAGCTGATATACCTCTGTTTAATTTCTGGACTGAGTGTCTTGGACAATTTTATGATCTTGGGATCTTTCTAAGTCCCAATGTTGCAATCTTCTATGTCCTCGTCATTTGCAGTGATTTTAGGATTTCTGGATATGTCGTTGTTGCCAAAAAGATTTTCCAGTGGGACCAAGCCTTTGGGAATAATGTTGTTTTTGAGCTGTGCTATATCTCTTCCAACAATCTGATTTTGAAAACATTCATCATGGGTGAACAGAGTTACATCTTCATTCTCTTCACAAAAACACTCGTCATCAATATTTGAATTAGCAAATTCATCACTCATTTGAAGGAATCTTTCTACCTGTTTGTCATCTTCAAATATTTGCTAATATTTAATGTTATCAGGTACTGTTGGCCTATGCTTGACTTCAATTTCATACTTTTTTCTAGGAAAAATTGGAATTTTGAAAACAAAGGCTGAAGTAGCTAGAGAATCAACAATTAGATTTTTCCTCCTAGGGATCACTGATAAATTGTATTATGAAAACTCCTCAAGAAGATCAAGAACTATATTCCTATATGCCCTCAATATAGGATGCTTGGACTGATATATACCCTTTACCTGATTTATTAATAGCTCAGAATCTCCATGTACAACTATCCTCCTATCACCCAATTCTTTTAAAATCTTCAATCCCATAATCAGTGCCTCATATTCAACCATGTTACTGGTGCAATCAAAAGCAAATTTGTAAGAATAGAGTTTTGTACCTATCTTGGGAGGGTTAATCCACACACCAACTCCTACTCCTTCTCTTCTAGCAACTCCATCAAAGCTCATGTTCCACATCTTATCCTCTTCACTATTTTGTTGATCTTTAATTTTCTCTATTTGATGATTGAATTTGTCTTTGATGGTCATAATAGTCGTTGGCTCCTCCTCTTAAAAACTTAAGTCATTATAGAAAATAGAGGAACCAACCTCAGTATATACAGAGTAAATGGGATGGTTGTTTGGTTGGGTTTTTCTATTCACCATGTACTTGAGCAACACTTCTCTGTAAAACCTCCTTTCTTGGCCAAAAACACAGATAGTAGAATATGGCATATCCATTTGCAAAGTCCCTTTCAACTTTGCAGCCCAAGATCTTGATAACAACGTGCCAAATTTAGGAGGGATGTCAACAACGACCACATCCATGATTAGATTTTTTGATGGAATTTGAGACAATGATGCAACCATATCTTTGATTAAACCCAATCATTTCACCTTCCTTGAGTCAAAGGAGAAAATATCCTTGTAAGGCCTTGCAATATCTAGGCCCAATTCATCCATGACTACCTTGGGCATCAGATTATGTGATGCTCCTGAATCTAACATGGCATTATGTAAGTTCATGTCATTAATTTTAAGACTAACATAAAAATTGGGGACATCATCACCATCACCACTCTCCTCCACACATGGGCCAAACAAGATAGAAGGGTGATCATCTTGCACATTCAAGGTGTCAGGGGATTCTTCCATTTTGAGCATCTTAATGATCTGAATTCTACATTCACCATTTTTAATTAGCTAATGGAAGGGAACACAAATTTTGATTTTAGCCATTTCATTTTCAAAATTAAAAGGAGATGGGGATTTTTATACCTCTTTGATGAGTGCTTCCTTTCTTGCCTCATGTATCTTCTTTGGGGGTTCTTCTTTAGATTTTCCTTTCTCCATTGCATCTTTTGTTGAACTTTTTTTCTTAGGTTGGATTGAAGAAGGTATATTAATATGAAGTTCCCTTGTAGGATTTTCCTTTGGGGGATTTGTAGGCACATTTCTGCTTCTGAGGTTGTATTGTTTCTAAAACTACATAATAGCATTTTGAACTCCCTTCTTAAACTCTTCTATTTCCATTGACAATATACCATCATTATCCTACATAAACTAATCATTTGCGTCCATAAATTGATCATGTTCTTCTTTAGTTAAGAACACATTTGTTTTTGTATCATCACAACAATGCATATTGTCCTCAATTGTTTGATCAAAATCTTCATTCACATAGTTGTTTTGGAAATGAGGTTTTATTTGCTGATCACCTTGATTTCTCTGGTCTCTTTGCATGATCTGTGGAACTAGATCTCTTCTAAAATTTTGATTTTTGGGTTGAAAATCAGTTTGGTCTCTGGTGGTAGGCTTATTATCCAAGGACATTCTTTCCATAAATATTTCCATAGTCTTCATCATCAAATCAAATTTCTCATCTGATGATTGAGAAGTTGAGGGCTGTGATTCTCCTTGGACCTTTTTCACATGTCTGTCAGGATTATGTTTGATCTTCCCTAAGGCCATCAGATTCACCTCCACTTCAATTGCATCACTCATCATGTCATATAGTGTATTGGATCTACTTTCTCTCAACAACAAGGCAAAGTGACTGTCAAAAGAATCAACATATCGAAGTTGGGCAACTTCAGGAGGGGGTTTTACTTCAGTAGGAATTGAATTGTAAACTTTCATAAATATGGTTGAAAACTCTTGCACTGTTTCATTAGGTGATCTCTTTATGTTATTGTACTCAGTTAGCAATTGAAGAGGATTCTTCTTGTCACCACATCTTACAAGGAAAAGTGTTTCAAAGGCTACAAAATTAGGGATACTTGCTGTAGGAGGAGCTTTGAACCATTTTCTGACTTCTCCTGAAAGACTTTGTGTAAATAACATTACTTTTGCATCCTCATGATCTACCTCCTCTAGGTCCACAAAATCATTAAACCAATCTAAGTGTCTTTGGGATGATACATTATCTTCAACATCAAATGATCTGATTCTCTCATTATAATTTTGAGGTAAATCATGCAACTAGGTAGGAAAGGCAAGAGGAGCAAATTTGGCTGCCATGACTCTAGGAGGATTTTGAGCTATCTGAAGAGTTTGAGTGGGGACAGTCTAAATAGGAATAGTATGAATAGTCTGAATGGGGGAAATGGGAATCAAAGACTGGAATTTCTTCTCATCAAAGATGATTTCATTCAAATTTGATTTTGATCTAGATCTGAACAAGGTTTGTTCAAATTTTAAATCAAAGTCAAGGTCATCAATGCTTTTTACCCCGTCTTTCGGAAAAGATAGAATTTCTATCTAGGAAAGCAAATGAGTTGATTGTCTTTTCTTTTCTTTTCTTTTTTGCAAGAGTTTCTCAAGATCAGGCATAGATGCTAAAGGTTCTGGATAAGGGTTCCTTCTAATGTAAATTCTCGTAGGAGCCATGATTTCTTATTTTCTTAAAAAAAAACTTTATGCTACTGATATTATTAAATGAAGTCACCAAGGTAATAATAGTTCAGTCAATAAAGGTTTCTAATTCACTGTTACCCTCAGGAATCAAATCTAAATATTTTAGTCATTCTTTCCCAGGGAAGATTTTCAATTTCATCCCCAGCAACACCGCCAAATTGTTAACACTGAGTAAATTGTTGGGTTGAAGAAACAATCTACAAAGGTAACCTACACACACACTTTAAGACTGGAAAATAGCCTTTCCAATATAGAGAGGGCTTTCTTTGAGACTTGATCTCTGATAGACAGATTGCTTTTGAATTGATGGCTAGATTTAGATGTTTGAGATAGTTTTTTCAAGGTTTGCTGGAAAAGAGGTATAGTATCTCTAGGGCTATGGAGTCAACCCCGGAAAACAAAATAAAACAATGTATGGTAGGTAGAAATCCTCAGAGGAACAAAGGCTAAACAAGGTGATGAACTTCAGTTTTGAGTTTGATTATGTAGGGTGAAAGAAGAATAGAAACACATAACAGAATCAGAGCATCATAAAGGATGAATTTTGACCTTAATTAAGAAGAATAAACATAGTTTAAATCATTTAAGTCTGGAGCACCATTTGATGAATTCTAGACCTTTAAATATCCAATTTAAACAGAAGAAAATTGAAGATGAATATAAGGACACTAGAAATACATACAAAGAAAGAGTACAAACTTCAGATCACCACCATTAGAATTTTTTTCATAAGGATTTCAAGACTTCTGCATTTGTATTTCTATTAGATTCAAAAAATTACATTGAAGATCAAAATCCCTATACTTCTGCCCACCCCTCTTTACATCAAAATAGTCAACATATATATAAAGCTAAGG
>JASDQU011179913.1:10177-21710 GCA_032191745.1 Picea mariana
TACACCTTTGGCCATCCATTTCAAATTAACTAAGGAAATGTCTCCCAAGACACAGGAGGAGATAGAATACATGTCCAGGGTCCCTTATTCATCAGTAGTTGGTAGCTTGATGCATGTGATGGTTTGCACAAGACCAGATATTGCACATGCAGTGGGATTTGTGAGAAAGTATATGAACAATCCAGATAAAGAACATTGGGAGGCAGTAAAGTGGAGTATCAGGTATTTGAGAGGTACTGCTACTCATGAATTATGTTTTGAAGGTTCAAACATTGTTCTACAAGGATATGTTGATTAATATATGGAAAGTGATAAAGATAGCAGGAGGAGCACCACAGGGTATGTTTTTACTATAGGTGGAACAAAAGTAAGTTGGATTTCGAAACTACAAAAGGTTGTTGCACTTTCAACAATAGAGGCAAAGTAAGTTGCTACTACAGAGGCTAGTAAAGAGATGATTTTGTTACATAGGTTTATGGAGGAATTGGGAAAGAAGAAGGAGAATAGTAGGTTGTATTGTGATACTGAGAGTGCCATTCATATTGCAAAGAAATCAACCTTCCATTCAAACACTAATCACATAAATCTCAGGTACTATACACACTAGACAGAATCCTACAGTCATGTTAACTAAGGGAGTAACCAGGGAGAAAATGAGTTGCTACTCAGTTTCATTTGGTCTTGAAGAATGAAGGTGAAGATGAGAAATTTATAGGTCCAATAAGGTTCATAGTCTAGAATATACAACAACGATGGAGTTGTTGAGATCAGTCTCCAAGTGGGAGATTGTTGGTTTTGGTTCCTAATTATCTTCTTGATTCAGGGGTCTTTGTTTTCAACCATGTTTATACCCCATGAATACTTTACACCGTGAAAGAATGTACACTCCTCCATGCAGGGGAGCGCAGAGGGCGATTACCCCCTCTATGGGATCTAGGGGTAAGAGGGCCCCCAGTGGGGGCTCGAGGGAGAAGCCCTCTAAGTAAAAATTGCCTTGTAAATGCATATTGTAATTTCATTGTAAATCTGGACTATCCATTATAAGGTCCTAGATATGATGGTATAAGTTATGTTAGGGTTTTTTCCCTAGAAGGAAACCCTATTTTATGAAGGAAATGTATTGTGGCTATGTATCATGGAGAATATTGTATTATGAGAGAGGAGATTGTGAGAGAAAGAAGAGGAAGTTGCAGTGGGTGTGTTTTAGGTTGTATCCCTTCATTTGTTGGATAATAATAAAGGAAGGACTGGGAAATTTCTATGGTGTATGTAGCCCACACTGGGTGAACCATGTATATCTGTGTCTCGATTGTATTGTGTATCTTCTGTCTTTTATTTTTGCATTTGTTTTATTTTATTTCTCCATGATCCTAATTTTATAACACCAACATTATCAGTGTGACCTTGACTTCACCACCACCTCTCATCTCTTACGTATAGGAATGAACGTCACTGATTTTCACATCCAGGATGGACTGTTATTCAATCTGGGAAACCTATGTGTTCCTACAAACGAGGGTGCAAATTTCATTTGGTAGGCTCACTACATTTGGATGGCATGACATTTTGGTGTGGAGAAAACTCTGGTCATTCTAC
Organism: Picea mariana; assembly: GCA_032191745.1. Lineage (NCBI taxonomy): Eukaryota > Viridiplantae > Streptophyta > Pinopsida > Pinales > Pinaceae > Picea > Picea mariana. Next base: position 11,774 of record JASDQU011179913.1, read on the forward strand.
AGAAACATTTTTAGTCGTCAAAACTTTGACAAGGTGTCAACAATTATATCATATATTGCACTTCCTAAGCCATTTCCAAGACATCCATCAATAAGAAAGTCTTATACACCACTCTTACTACTCCAAAGAGGCCTTCGAAATCCATCTCGATGGATTACAAGATTAGCCTTTCATCCACCAAGCATGGGAATGATTGTGTATTTATGGTGGTTGATCATTTTTTGAAGATGGCCATTATCACAACCTACAAGAAGAGCATCATAGAGGAAGATACTACCAAGCTCTTGTTTGAATGGGTATGGGTCCATTTTTGGAAACCATAGACCATCATCTCATATCGGGACAAACAGGTTCCTTAGCACATTTTGGTCGAGTCTCTGGTCACTATTGGACACCAAGCTCACTAAATCCAGTGTTTTCCACCCCCAAACTGATGGATAGACATAGGTCGTCAATATGATGATTGTGCACATCCTGCACATGTAAAACTCTAAGAATCCATGTACATGGTACGAGATTCTTCCCTATGTTCATCACATCTACAACATGGCTCTCCATAGATCCACCATCCATCGCCCATTTTAGGTGGGGTTGGGATTCCAATCCTTGGGTCCCATTGATGTTGCACTACCTCTTGCAACCACACAAAATGAATATTCCCATGTTCAGTCTGAGGGTGACAAATCCACCAGATTCATTGAGCGAATTCAACACATTTGCCACCAGGTCCATGAGATTTTGCATAAATCCAATGCTAAGTACAAGTAACACTATGATCAACATCAGGTACTGCATCAGTTTCAGGTGGGAGAAAAAATCTGGTTACATTTGCAGAAAGAATGCCTTACACTGCCCCATCGAAATCTCTACAGGGCCCCATTGGAATCTCCTGCCACTTTGCTATGGGTCTTACACTATCACCAAGGATGTGAGTAGAAATTATTTTGAGCTAAACACTTCATCATTCCTTGGATTGCACCCAGTGTTCAATGTGGACCTCTTTTGGCCATATTTTCCCCCATTATTAGACACCTCAAATATTGTAGAACGGTTGAAACCAATAGAGCTCAACCCTCACTACATGGAAAAGGCATCCACTAATCAAATAGTGGACACACAAGTGAAGGGAACGCATAAGCAAAGGATCCATCTTTATCGGGTTTTCAAGGCAGGGCAACTCCTTCACTAAGGAAAGTGGCTCACCCGAGGCCAAATTCAACATAATTTTCCTCACCTTATTGGGCCACTCAACATAATGGAGGCAATTTCTTCCTAAGGGGGGAGGCCTAATCTAGGTGCATATTGGTGCCACCCACCTATTCCAACTGGCTTCTCTTGACACTTCTTAGTTCAACACGTTCTTCTGTAAAAAAAAATTATTGTGGGTTCTAAACTTTTGGACCTATCTGAAGCCCTACATAGCTTCCAGGTGGATATTGGTGGCTGCCCACCTAATCCAACTGGCCTATTTTGGATGTTTTCATGTCAGTACATCTTTATGTACTTCTAGGGATGTTTTGGGGACCTAAACAATTTTTGTTTGGCTTTCCATAGTCAAACTATAGACATAGTCAAATCTTGATGGAATAATATGTATTTCTCGAAAATACCTTTCCAATGGGCTATCACATGCCTAAAATGGAGGTTGTATGCAAAAGTTATGACCCCGTGATGTTGAGGTACCAACTTACCCATTGGAGCCCACATAAATTTTGGTGTTTCATCTCCTAGGGTTAGGTTTTTGGATGTCTAGGGTTTTGGCATTCATGAGTAATGTTAAAAATGCCTCAAGAGCCTCATTGTAATCATTTCACTCAGACAAATGTGCATATCAGCCACATATCTTCTCAGATATAACTACCACCATTCGAGCAAGTTGTTTTCAGTTTTGCAGTTTTATAGTTTTAACCTATTTTATTTATTCAATAGAATTTATTGTTCATTGGATATCTATTGTTGTTCTCGGTATCTCTGTGTCATTGTATTCAGTATGTTATTCTTTTTGTTCTTCTCATAAATTCAGATCATTTAATGCATTAATGGTTCTGGAACAGTAGTGTGAGTTTGTACCACAAAATTTGAAGAAACAATGTATTGTTTAGAAGTGCCACAATAAGAATGAAAAAGTTAAATCATTTAGATCTGGTAAAGGAGTCTTACTCTACAATTGTTCTCATGAAGACAAGGGTGAGCACACTAAGTTTCAAAAGCTTTGTCTAGGACCCTTTACTATCACTCATAATTTTGGGAACAATGCCTTCATATTAAAGGAAAACCAATAAACATTATTTTCACAAAAAAATGAATGGATCTATCCTAAATCTCTATTACTCTATTGAACTAACATAGTTATAGAAATTAGAAAAAAAAAAAAATTTAAACACAACAAGAACATAGTTGAAATGCAAAATAATGTTTTTTATGTTTATAATGCAAACATGCAAAACAATGATTTTTATGTTTATAAGTTTTTTTGGGTAAGTTTGATAGGGATACTTCTTTTTATTTCTACTTTTCTTAAACATTTCATATCATTCACTAATTTGACATCCTTTCCTCTTAAAAAAAACAAAATATTATGGTTGCATTGCATATGGTTTTTAATTATTGTATGGATTCCTAAGAAGTTATTTGTATGGCCATGAGGCCTCAAGAAACATTTCCTTTTGACTTACTCCTATATGTATAATAGGTTATCTCTAACATGGTTGTTGTTAGTTTAGGACATGTTGGATTATATCATGAAACATAGGTATACTTTTTAAGGGTTTGCTAATGTTTAGCTTGAGAAAGTTCAAGTCTTGGCAAAACTATCTAGGTTTCCTAGATCTTTTTCATGGTTCATTTTCTTCACCCTTTGTAGAACATTAGCCCAATTCTATTTGTTTCCTTCCCTTTTAGGGATTGATATGAGTTCTATACTTGGATCATTTTTATTTCCTAATTTGTTCAATTTTGTTCACTAAAATGCACTTACATGCCCAAACAACCTATGTTATACCAAATTAGAAGATACAATCATCCAAATTTTTCACGAAGCAACATACTCAAGTGATGTTGCTAGATGTTGATCTTAAAAAAGATCAACACTTGTATGATTGTGAAGTATCACAACAAAGCTACCTATTGGAATTTTATGAGCCTAATAATCCTCGATATCACCTTGGTATGATCATTTATTCTAAACCCTTGCTAGGAACTATAGGGAATCTGAATGTGCACACTAAAAAAGACATTGATACATGTTGTTTGCTGATTTTTGTGTATGTCCATCTTATTTTCTAACAAACGATGAGATATGGTTTTCTTATAATTTTGATGATGCGGTGATTATGGTGGTATTACATACATGAGATTGAGTCTTTGGATGTTACAAGTCATTTGAAATGATAACATGTTTTGCACAACATTATTTTGATTATGTGAATGTATGTTGATGGCTTGGTTACACATTATTAAAATGGTTTTTGGATGGTTTGTTTAGGGATGAAATTGTTTGGATATGTAAGTTTGATATCTTTGACATAATTCAACATTTGATTGTCCTGGACTTACAACCAAAACACACATGATTAGTTTTCAAGACAATAAAGAAAGTGAAAAAGGTGGAATTAATCCCTCAATATAAGCATCTCAATGCTTGTAATTGTATTCTTCCCATGCCAAAGTGATAAGCACTCATAAAAATGATTTTCTCATAAAGTCAAAACCAAGGTTTCAACCATGCTAAACCTTAATCTATTATCATGCCTGATTTGCACGCATATATGAGTTATGAACGTTAGAAATAAACCCATACATTGTCACCCACCACCCTATCAATTCAATTCACATTCAATGGGTTGATTTATTGATGTCTATGGGTCCACCTATCCATATTGTACTATGTCTTGAAATATGAGTTAATATTTCCACTGCATGCATATGATTCTTTTCTCCAAAACCATCCAATCTAATCCAATGGTGGGAGTTCATGTAAGGTTGTCTAGTGCACTTAAACTACCTCGTTTTATGCACATCCACTTTCCATTTTTTCCAACCATTGTTAAGGTTTAGAACTACAACTTCTATGTTGAAGCTGAGACAATGTGGGATTTTTCCTTTCTAGTTTCTAGCAAACATTAGCTAGCTCATATTGTAGTTTGAGGGAATGGGACCTCATGTTATTTATTTAATTTTGGATCTTCTCCACTAATATTTGAATGTTATTCCCGATGGTGAGAAATGGGATCAACAATATACTTTGACTTCTTACACTNGCATCATAGTTTAGTTTCAAGCCTAGATATTTTTTTTTTAATATACACAGTGTCGTTGCATATCTGGAAAAAAACTCGACAGTACTAACTAGTGGAGGTATGACACCCTCATTGGAGGTATTGTAAAAATTTTAGATATTCTTAGAAAGAGTCCATAGGATATCTAATGGTCTGACTGACATTACCAGCCATCAGAGGTATGACACCCCTCTCGAAGGTAATGTGCTAGCATCGACTATTCACCAAAATGGTACATCAAATATCTGATGTCGGGACTGACAATATTGACCGTCATAGGTATGGAACCACCATTGGCAATATTGTTGTATCGTTAGACATGCGAAAAGAATGGTCATCAGATATGAGATCACGTGTCCAACATTAATAGGATTAGGGATGTAGGATATTCAAAATATATTTACATTGTACTTATGACACATAGATGTCGGAAACAATGTCTAATTTCAATGAGCTTTTGGCCTTTAGGTTTGTCGGTATATCCGATGACAGGTTGTCAGATATCTGATGTCCATACGTTCGTCAGATAGCCAAAATGAATGCACTGACAAAACTAATAACTGGGTTTCATCAGAGGGCTGATGAAATGGCATCACCAAAACGACATAGTGCCATCATATTTCAATGCAAAAGAAGTAGTGCATTATCTCTAAGGTGTCCAGTAATGGTGGAAAGTATGGTTGGAGAAGGTCCACATTAAACATTGGGTGCAAATCAAGAAAGCGGGGAATGTTAAGCTCAAAATCATTGTCACCCACAACCTTGGTGATGGTGTAACGTCAATAGTGGAGTGGATGAAGATTTTGATGGGGTCTTGTAAGGAGTTATTTATGCAAGTGAAACCAAAATTTATCTCCCACCTCAAAATTGTGTGGAACCCATTGTTGATCATGGCACTTCTTGTACTTGGCATTGGAATTCTGAAAAATATTTTGAAGCTATTGGTGGATGTGTTGGATTCATTCAATGAACTGGGTGGCTTTCTCGGCTTTGGTTTTAGCATGGGATGATTCTTCCTATGTGGATGAAAGGGGTAGTGAAAACTCCATGGGACCCATTGGTTGAAGTCCCAACCCCATCTGAAAGGGGATGTGGCTAGTTGAGCTATGTATGGATCTGTTGTAACTCGGTTGAACATAGGGAAGAATCTCATCCCATGTGTGTGGATGATTGGAATTGTACATGCGCAAGATATGAAGGATCATCTTGTTGATGACCTTGGTTTAGACATTTATTTGTGGGTGGAAGGAAGTGGATTTGTTGATATTGGTGTCTAGCAGTGACCAAAAGCTTGACTAGAATGTGTTGAGAAACTGACTATCCCTATCTGAGATAATGGTTTCTGGTATAAAAAACTGTACCCACACTTGTTTAAAGAAGATCTTGGTAGTGGCTTCTACTGTGTTTCTCTTCTTACATGTGACGAGAATATCCATCTTGGAAAATCGATCAACAACCACAAAAAAATAGTCATTTCCCTCCTTGGTTGAAGGAAGGCATAATATGTAGTCCATCAATATGGATTCCCAAGGCCTATTGGGACTAGGAGGAGGGGTGTACATTCCTTGATTCTTAATGGTTGGCTTGTGTAACACACCCATGCTTAGACCTACTGAGCTATGCCACAATGAAACTCTTGCAGAACTTAATACAGTGTAACATACCCAACCACTCAAACTCGTCATGCCACTTCAAAACTTATAATAATTTCAGTTGTATATAGATAGCTTTAAACATAAAAATGCATTCTGCGAATACACAGATTCAAGTGGAAATAACAATAAACATATACATGAAACATAAATAGTCAATGCCCATAAATATAAAGACTTTCATAAATACCCAACATGCAATGATCACACAATTGATACTTATCTTTTATCAAAGACCACCAATTATGTGTAAACCTTCCACGATCCTCCCATCCTTAGACCATGTTGCTCATATCTCTCAGAAGTGGGTCACCCCTGAGCTGGGAGTAAACTCCCCTTGGGTAAAGAGGTTCCTAGCCAGGCTGAGACAAATCAGACAATAGGAAGGATCTCATTCTAGGAGACATCTCACACTAACAACCTACACTAACAACAACCGACAATATTGATCGTCAGAGGTATGGAACCATCGTTGGCAGTATTGTTGTATCGTCAGACATGCAACAAGAATGGTCATCAGATCTAAGATCACGTGTCCAACATTAATAGGATTAGGGATGTAGGATATTAAAAATATATTTATGTTGTACTTATGACACATAGATGTTGGAAACAATGTTTAATTTCAATGAGTTTTTGTCCTTTAGGTTTGTCGGTATATCTGACGACAGGTTGTTGGATATTTGACGTCCATACGTTCGTCAGATAGCCAAAATGAATGCATCGACAAAAATAAGAACTGGGTTTCATCAGAGGGTCGATGAAATGGCATCGCCAAAACTACATAGTGCCATCATATTTCAATGCACAAAAAGTAGTGAATTATCTCTAAGGTGTCCAGTAATGGTGGAAAGTATTGTTGAAGGAGGTCCACATTCAAGATTGGGTGCAATCCAAGGAAGGGGGGAATGTTGAGCTCAAAATCATTGTCACCCACAACCTTGGTGATGGTGTAAGGTCCATAGTGGAGTGGATGAAGCTTTTGATGGGGTCTTGTAAGGAGTTATTTATGCAAGTGAAACCAAAATTTATCTCCCACCTCAAAATTCTGTGGAACCCAGTGTTTATCATGGCACTTCTTGTACTTGGCATTGGAATTGTGAAAAATATCTTGAACCTATTGGTGGATGTGTTGGATTCATTCAATGAACCGGGTGGCTTTCTCGGCTTTGATTTTAGCATGCGATGATTCTTCCTGTGTGGGTGCAAGGGGTAGTGAAAAATCCATGGGACCCATTGGTTGAAGTCCAAACCCCATCTGAAAGGATATGTGGCTAGTTGGGATATGTATGGATCTATTGTAACTATGTTGAACATAGGGAAGAATCTCATCCCATGTGTGTGGATGATTGGAATTGTACATGTGCAAGATATGAAGGATCATCCTGTTGATGACCTTGTTTTAGCCATTCATTTGTGGGTGGAAGGAAGTGGATTTGTTGATATTGGTGTTCAGTAGTGACCAAAAGCTCGACTAGAATGTTTTGAGGAATCGATTATCCTTGTCTGAGATAATGGTTTGTGGTATAAAAAATTGTACCCACACTTGTTCAAAGAAGATCTTGGAAGTGGAATCTACTATGTTGCTCTTCTTACATGTGACGAGAATCTCCATCTTGGAAAATTGATCAACAACCACAAAAAAATAGTCATTTCCCTCCTTGGTTGAAGGAAGGCCTAATATGTAGTCCATCAATATGGATTCCCAAGGCCTATTGGGACTAGGAGGATGGGTGTACATTTCTTGATTCTTAATGGTAGGTTTGTGTAACACACCCATGCTTAGACCTACTAATCTATGCCAAACTGAAACTCTTGTAGAACTTAATACAGTGTAACATACCCAACCACTCAAACTCGTCATGCCACTTCAAAACTTATAATAAATTCAGTTGTATATAGATATCTTTAAACAGAAAAATACATTCTACAAATACACAGATTCAAGTGGAAATAACAATAAACATATACATGCAACATAAATAGGCAATACCCATAAATATAAAGACTTGTATAAATACACAACATGCAATGATCACACAATTGATACTTATCTTTTATCGAAGACCACCAATTGTGTGTAGACCTTCCACGATCCTCCCATCCTTAGACCATGTTGCTCATATCTCTCAGAAGTGGGTCACCCCCGAGCTGGGAATAAACTCCCCCTAGATAAAGGGGTTCCTAGCTAGGCTGAGACAAATCAGATAACATGAATGATCTCATTCTAGGAGCCATCTCACACTAACAACCTAAACTAACAACAACCGACAACATTGACTATCAGAGGTATGGAACCATCGTTGGCAGTATTGTTGTATCATCAGACATGCAACAACCATGGTCATCAGATCTAAGATCACGTGTCCAACATTAATAGGATTAGGGATGTAGGATATTAAAAATATATTTATGTTGTACTTATGACACATAGATGTTGGAAACAATGTCTAATTTCAATGAGTTTTTGTCCTTTAGGTTTGTCGATATATCTAACAACAGGTTGTTAGATATCTGATGTCCATACGTTCGTTAGATAGCCGAAATGAATGCACCAAAAAAAATAATAACCGGGTTTCATGCAAGGGCCGATGAAATGGCATCACCAAAACGACATAGTGCCATCATATTTCAATGCACAAGAAGTAGTGAATTATCTCTAAGGTGTCCAGTAATGGTGGAAAGTATGGTTGAAGGAGGTCCACATTAAATATTGGGTACAATCCAAGGAAGTGGGGAATGTTGAGCTCAAAATCATTGTCACCGACAACCTTAGTGATGGTGTAAGGTCCATAGTGGAGTGGATGAAGCTTTTGATGGGGTCCTGTAAGGAGTTATTTATGCAAGTGAAACCAAAATTTATCTCCCACCTCAAAATTGTGTGGAACCCATTGTTTATCATGGCACTTCTTGTACTTGGAATTGGAATTCTGAAAAATATTTTGAACCTATTGGTGGATGTGTTGGATTCATTCAATGAACTGGGTGGCTTTCTCGGCTTTGGTTTTAGCATGGGATGATTCTTCCTATGTGGATGAAAGGGGTAGTGAAAAATCCATGGGACCCATTGGTTGAAATCCAAACCCCATCTGAAAGGGGATGTGGCTAGTTGAGCTATGTATGTATCTGTTGTAACTTTGTTGAACATAGGGAAGAATCTCATCCCATGTGTGTGGATGATTGGAATTGTACATGCGAAATATATGAAGGATCATCTTGTTGATGACCTTGGTTTAACCATTCGTTTGTGTGTGGAAGGAAGTGGATTTGTTGATATTGGTGTCTAGCAGTGACCAAAAGATCGACTAGAATGTGCTGAGGAACCGATTATCCGTATTTGAGATAATGGTTTGTGGTTTAAAAAAACGTACCCACACTTGTTCAAAGAAGATCTTGGAAGTGAAATGTACTGTGTTTCTCTTCTTACATGTGATGAGAATCTCCATCTTGGAAGATCGATCAACAACCACAAAAAATAGTCATTTCCCTCCTTGGTTGAAGGAAGGCCTAATATTTAGTCCATAAATATGGATTTCCAAGTCCTATTGGGACTAGGAGGATGGTTGTACATTCCTTGATTCTTAATGGTCAGTTTGTGTAACAAACCCATGCTTAGACCTACTGATCTATGCCACACTGAAACTCTTGCAAAACTTAATATAGTGTAACATACCCAACCACTCAAACTCGCCATGCCACTTCAAAGCTTATAATAATTTCAGTTGTATATAGATAGCTTTAAACAGAAAAATACATTCTGTGAATACACATATTCAAGTGGAAATAACAATAAACATATACATGCAACATAAACAAACAATACTTATAAATATAAAGACTTGTATAAATACACAACATGCAATGATTACATAATTGATTCTTATCTTTTATCGAAGACCACCAATTGTGTGTATACCTTCCACAATCTTCCCATCCTTAGACCATGTTGCGCATATCTCTCAGAAGTGGGTCACCACCGAGATGGGACTAAACTCCTCGTGGGTAAAG
>JASDQU011179914.1:13558-26130 GCA_032191745.1 Picea mariana
TCCATCTCCTTTATAGATCGGTTTTTCCACTCAGCAACTCCATTTTGTTGCGGAGTATAGGGAGCTATGTGATGCAATTGAATCCCTACCTCATGGAAAAGATTATGGATCTCATGATTTACATACTCTCCCCGATTATCATTTTGGAGGACATTTATCTTCTTTCCGAACTGTGTCTCAATTAGGGCTTTGAAGTCTTTGAGGTGTTGAAAGACCTCAGATTTTTTCCTCAGAAAGTACATCCATGTAAAATGTGAGAAATCATCAACAAAAATGAGAACAAACATCTCTTTGTTGATCAATGGATGTGGAAAATAACCCATGAGGTCACTATGGATCCGATCTAAAGGTGTAGAGGCTCTTTGATACTTTCCCTTGTTGAATTTCTCTTGAGGGTATCTTACGAGAACACATCTCTCACACACTCCCTTGGATAAATGGATGTTTGGTAGACCATCAACCAATATTTTCTTGCTAATATGTTTCATTTATCTAAAATTAAAATGTCCAAAAATTTCATTCCATATCCCACTACTTTCATCAACATGAGTAAGCAGTAAAGAAGAATCAGGTTCAATGAATTCAGAAAAGGTATACAATCTAGACTAATGATTTACCTCACTGGTAGCAACCCTGGAGTTGGTTTTCATTTATTATATGTCCACGGAATTTTGTGTGAATATGAATTTATTTACAATGTTGAAATTCATCATCTGATACATGAAGAGAAGGTTTACAGAAAGTTTGGGAATGTGCAACACATTCTCGAAGCTTCCGTTGGCGAGTTCAATCCTTCCTTTGTTAGTGACTTCAACAGAAGAGTTGTCCCCCATTATAATGGGAGGACATTTGCATGCATCCAAATAAGAATATACTGCTTTTGAGTCATCCATGTGATGTGATTCTCATGAATAAACGATTCAAGCATCGGGAGAGGAGTTGATGGCAATCAAGGCATGGCTAGAATTGCCTTTCTTGGAATTCAGATCTTCTGGCTTCTTCTTCTTTGCACCCTCGGGGATGTGATATCCAAGGCTTTTTTTCTGAAGTATTTGAGACATAATATCTATTTTATTTTGCATGCATGCGCATTCTGGATGGAATACTTTGTGACATTATGATCATTTCTCCCATTTTCCCCTTTGGATCCGGAGGCATCGGTGAAGGGTATTGTGTACCCTTCCTTCTTCGGATGTGCATGATCTTTCTGTTTATATTTATCTTTATATTTCTGATAATTGTGTCTGCCATCATGCATAGTGAGTGCATGCACCCTTGGAACTTTAATTGTGCCCATGTTGATGAGCTTTGTTTGCTCTTGTGTCAAGGATTCGATAAAGTCCTCAAGAGAATGCATCTTCCAGGTGTCTCTAGAGGCGAATCTGATAGTACAGAATGTGGATATGAATATAGAGAATTTAGGACCAATCTTGGAGGGAATGGTGAGAACCATTTGTTTCTCTTCCTTCAATTTATCAACCCCGCAAGCTTTGAGTTGCGACGGTAAATCCTTGAATTTTGTAAAGAAATCTTGGATATTTTTGAAGCTTTTTGGATCCAATATGAGCATCTCCAACTGCAGCATGTGTCCCGTCATATCATCCTATTTTCCAAAGATCCCTTCCAAGGTGGTCTAGGATTCACTAGGAGTCTTACAGGAAGATATGTGAAAAAGGAGATCGGGAGAAATAAGACTGCAAATTGTTCTGAGTGCCTCATCCATGCGATTTAATTACTTGGATTTTTCTATGGATGATATTGATTTTGTATATGTATTCATTTTTAACATGTACAACCCTCTGGTTTGAATATGTATGGCTATTTTATCCTTCCATTCAAAATAGTTGTAAGATGTAAGAATGAATTCTTTTTGGAATTCCATCTTTCTGATGTCTTCAATCTTTTGTACCTGCAAAGCATTTTGGTGTAGCTTTTGTTTATCAATAAGTCAACTTTGATACCATGTAAATGTGTTGAAATTGCACATAATAGATCTAGATAAAAAATAATACACACATTTGCAAAGAGAATTTGAGAAAGAAGAAGGAGAGAAAGAATGAAATAATTCTCATTAACTGTTTGAATAATAATTAATTTACACATGATATACAATGTATAAATCAATGAGTGTGCACTGGAGGAGAACCAATGCGTCATAGAGGTGGTATAGAGTGATCTGGACACACACCAATAATTATAGGAGTGAACTTCCACCTAGTCTAGTCTCTCAGGTAGTTAGGGGAGTGAACTGCCACCTAGTTGAGTTAACTAGTCAAATAGTCTTCAGTTAACTGACTGAATAGAGAGTAGTGAGGAGTTAACTCAATGAATCAAGGGTAATGTGCCATTCTGGTGATGATACCAATGAAATTTCGAATTAGCATGGTGATGATATCAATGTTTCATGGGGACAAAACCAATGCAACATCTAAACTCAACTCAACTAGTCAAACTGATGTGTCAACTGAAAGAGAATATTCCCTAGGTGGAATATTCTCCCCTAAAATATAGGAGACTGTATAATGACTAATTATGACTATTAAACAAGGAAAAAACTTAGGAAAAAAAATCCTATGTGTGTGTGAAGTAACTCCAACAGTTCCCCTTCCTCTGGTTCTTCTAGTTCGCTTGGCTAGACTTTGGTGGTAGCGACAGTGGCATTGGGTCATCATCGATAATCTACTTCCCTCCTTATAGATTTGATTGAGAGTTAGAATCGTCCTTTGAATCGGAATATTTCAGCTCGACCATGAGTGAATTCTTGGAGAGACATTGTTTGATGATGTGCCAAGGGATTTTATGGTATTCACACCATTTTCCTGTGTCCTTCTTCGAGTTCTCATTACCCTTCTCATGTTGCATCTTGGACTAGTTGTCCTGAGAGTGGCCATATTTTCTTTGTCCCTTGTTGTGTGGGTTAGGGCCTCCTTTTCCCGTCTTTGGTTGTGAGGAGTTTGTAGATCCAAACTCTTGCCTCTTCTACTTAAATTTTTGTTCGATCTTGAAAACATATCTATAAGTCATACCCAATGATTTGATGTCCATAAACTCCATTTATTTTTGAATGTATCTATGCAAAAAACCACGGTATTTGAGCACCAGATGTCATTCATAGTCTTTGATACCCAATTTGGTGTGCAGGGTATGGAAAATATTGGTGAAATTTGGTACTTTCTGGTCTATTTCTTGACGTAGGGTGATCCATCTTATGTACTGGTCCTCGTAGCTTCCAACAAGGTATAATTTTTATTTAATACATTCCTTGAAGGAATCCCATTTGGGGGAGACTAAAAATATTGTGGATTCCTCTATTGCCCTTTTCTCAGAGTAAGTATCCCACTAGTCCTTAACATGGGGGGCGACCTTGAGGAGTGATAAAGTAATATTTACCTTATCAGAAAAATCTTGGAGCAAAAAATACCCTTCAAGTAGATTCAACCATTTGTCTACAACATATTCATTTATCAGTCCTTCAAATAATGGAATATCAAAATTTACCTGTACCTTGAAGGGGGTTGCAGGGCCTCTTTATTAAGATGCTTATCCTGTGGGAATCCGCTAAACGATCTGTACAAAGTTCTCCATCATTTCATTCCTTTGTCACACAAGGTCTTCCTTGAGCAATATTTTAAACGAATATCCTACTCCATCATCTTTCTTTTCATCTCCAATGGGTTTTTGTTAGGTTTAGCCCAACCGATCTTGCAAAGGATCGACTTGTTCGAGTCCCAACTTCTTGTACCCAAATCTTGTCGGGGAGATGCAAGAAGAAAAAAAATGAAGAGAAGACCACTCTGATACCACTGATCTAGATTTATGAGAGGAACAAACATACTATTAGACCGAATACAATAACACAAAGATATGGCAAACAACAACAAATATCCAATGAACAATAATTTCTATTGAATAAATGAAATAGGTTGAAACTGTAAAACTGCAAAACTAAAAACAACTTGTTTGAATGGTGATAACTATCTATGATAAGAGATGTTTCTTCTATGTGCATCCATCTAACCAAAATTATTACAATGAGGCTCCAAAGGCCTTTTTAACATTACTCATGAATTCCAAAACCTTAGACATCCAAAAACCTAACCCTAGGAGATGAAACAAAAAATGTTAGGTTGTAACTTTTGCATACAACCTCCATTTTAGGTACATGATAGACTATTGGAAATGCCTTTTCGATAACTACACATTATGCAATCAAACTCTGACTCTGTCTATGGTTTGACTGTGGCAGGCCAAAAAAACACTATTTATGGCCCCAAAACATCCCTAGAAGTATAAAAAGATGTGCTGAGATGAAAAATTCCAAAATAAGATAGTTGGATTAGGTGGGTGGCCACTAGTCTCCCCCTGGAAGATGTGTATGGCTTCAGTAAACCCCGAAAGTGTAGAACCTACAATTTCAAATAAGTACAAAAAAACATGTTGAACTAAAAACTGTTAAGAGGAGACAGTTGGAATAGGTGGGTGGCCACCAATATCCACCTAGTTCAACATGTTAGAAAAGAAGCTCATAATCAAATAGAATACATGTTCTTCACCAAGAGATACATGAAACATGATCCCAAGAAATTAGTAGCTAAGCATGCTAATTGGGTCGTATCCCACTAGACTTATGCACATGCTAGTTTTGAGGAAAACATATTCATAGAGAATTCCTTGAATTGGGATGAAGTTTTGCAAAGAAGAGAAAAACCAGATTTGATTAGACTCATGGCCTTCCCTTGACATGAAAAATTAGACTTATTGGACCAAACAGTGGAGGAAATGGAGAAAACTCAACATGAAGATACATATCATACAAAAGAAAGGATAGGGGCACAAAGAATCTTAGAGGAAGCCAAAAGAATGATTGAACTACAAAGGAATACCCCTATTATGTTAGAAGTAACATCCATAGTAATAAATCTAGTTACACTCAAGGATGGAGGGAATACATCAACCCTGGGGAATACCTCAATTGAGGAATAGAATGAACAATAGATTTTGGAGCAAACATTGATAGGAGCACCAAGAACTGAGCTAGCAACTGCAATGTCAACAAATCCACTTGTCTTAAGGGGAGTAGCTCCCTTTATTGCTGACTTAATTATGATATATGATAGTGACCTTGAGGAGGTGGATGCTGTAGTTCATATTATAAATGAGGATGTGACAAAGATACTAGATACACAGTTGTCCCAACTAATGCAACCTTTGGACATAGAGATATATATAAATACAACTAAAGTCTATGTCACCTATTTAGATCAAACCTTATAGCCATTGGATAAATGGGAAAGTAGTGAAAAGGGCCAGGCAGAACCAAAATATGGAGAGAAAACAAAGACTCTGGGATAAAGAAGAGGAAGGTAATGGAACTTCCATCGAAAAAAATGAGAGAAAAAAAAAGAGGGAGATCAAGGAGGCCATGATGTTGAGAACTCACCTATAAGTGACATTAGTAAATAAGAGGTCTATAAGGAGATGCAAGGTAGAAAATAATGCAAGAATACCAGGACAGAAACTCCAACACCTTCTTCAATTCTAGGATCAACAATTTCAGCACAAACCACTACAGAAATAGAGCCTCAACAACCCTTGATAGCACCAAACCTATAAGAGAATATTTACAATCAGGTTGTAGGGATAGATAGAGGTAAGGAGATGGCACTTTAACATTTGAATACACCAAGGAGCTTGCCAAAGTCCCTCTCATGGGGTTACTAACCAATTCCACAGCATGTAGATGAGGTGGTTTATGTCTAGTCTATTACTTACAATTGTTGGAGAAATTTCTATTTTCGACACACTAGTTCAATGGGAATTAACTGACTAGTTCTATTTTAGACTTTCTATTTTTACCATCACTATTATGCATGCATGCATTCCTAAGGAAAGTTAACTACTTGATTGCTTTTATTAATTATGGAATGTTTTTGCTTATATCTGAGTGTATTCTACTCATTCATTGTATCATATTGATCATGATGTATGTATCAATCATCATCTCATTGGTGTAGTGTGAATATATTTCATCATTCTTCCATATTGAATCTCTCTTCCTTTCTTGATAAACTTTGTTTGTACTTTCTTTAGCTATATCTCCTGTGCAGGTTTCCATGAAACACTGACATGGTATTAGAGCTATGTTGCTTGGAGAAAACTAGACAAGCCAAAGAATAAGGAAAATCGGGCTTTCAACGAGCTAAATCCATGGTCTTACCTTTTAGCAGTTATTCCTCCCAAAATATTACGTTTTTGAGGAAACAACTCATGAGGAAAGTAAATTGGCCCATTCTTGAAGTGGGTTTTCAACCGTTTGGTGAGATTCTTCACCATTTTCTCAGAAAGTAAGCCGCAAGATAGCCTCATGAAACTAATACGAATCCGTGGTCGTTTATACAATGATTGCTCCCAAAACTATTAAGTTTTTGACGAAACAACCCGCTTAAGAAGTAAATCGACCCATTTTGGAAGTGGGGTTTTAACCATTGGGTGAGGTTCCTCATCTTTCGCCCAGAAAGTAAGTCGCAATATCATCTCTTGAAACTGATACAAATTTTCACTTAAAGTGCTATTTCTGTCGTGATTTCTTAATTTTTCACTTGCAAATTGAGAGTAAATTTTTAGGTGTTCTTAGAAAAAATGGGAGAGATGGATATGAAAACTATTTTACAGTCAAACTTGGTGGTAATCTTCACACCATACAATTTTTTGATTGGAAGCCCAAGATGACATTCCAACTCACAAGAAAATGACTATATAATTTGACAATGGCGACAAAAATAGAACCTACATCAGCAATTGAGAAGATGAGATGGGCAAACCGTAAGAATGAGGCCATAGGAATACTTCTTGAGTTAATCTCCACTGATTTGTGCTTTCATGTTGCCGCGTGAAAGACTCCAAATGAGATCTGGAGCACCTTGGAAGGACTCTTTGGAAAGAAGGATGAGATGCGAGGTCATATGCTTGAGGTAGAGTTGAATACCTTAGACCCTAAAAGTTTTCATAATATACAAGATTTTTTACTAAATTTAAATTTTTGCTATTAAGCTTGGGTGAATGTGGTATTGATAAGTCTACATAAAAGAAACAACTTATTCTAACAATCTCAGCCAAGCTAGGACCAGAATACGTTGCATATGTCTCCAATTTCCATTCTGGCAGATGTCTTTTTGGAACAAATTGGAAAATGCCTATGTTGGCTCGATTCATTGAGTCTCACACAAGAGCAGACAAAACTCATACATATGGGCCTCATGATAGATCCAAAAGAGCATGCACTCACCATGCATGATGGAAAAGGGTCATCCAAACAGAATGGGAAGGAGGGATATTCCAAACCCTTCAACGACTCTTCAGGTTCCAGTGACTCTTCAAATTCCAAGAAGAAGAAGAAGGGAAAGAAGTGCACTTACTGCAATAAACTGAATCATAAAGAATCCACATGCATGAAGAAACAAATCGATTTTATGGCACAGACACTTCAACAGAACAACCTTGGAAACTTCATTTCAGAGGGAGACAACAAGCAGAAGGAAGAAGATTTTTCTCCTAAGAAAGGTAATCATCATGCTCTGGCTGCAATTAATTCCTCATCTGATTCATGGATTATAGATTCTGGTGCATCCCATCATATGGCAGCGAAACAGGAAGTTTTATCTTCCTTGAGTACATGCTCAAAACCCCCTATTCTCATGGGGGATGATACTCTAGTAGTAGTAGCAGGAGAAGGGAGAGTGGAAGTCCACAATGACATTTTTGAGAATGTTTTACATGTTCCAAATATTTCTATGAATCTACTCTCAGTCTATCAGATCGCTCAGAAAGGTAAAAAGTTTGAATTTACATCAGATTCAATTTCAGTAATTGACATGCATGACAATTCCATCTTTGCAATTGGTGTGGTGGATCACAAGTCAAGGTTGTATAAATTCACTAAGTTTTCTGATGATGACTCCTCTATTCTACTTACACATAAGGAGAGTAATTTGCATGCACCTCTAGTGCAACATGCATATACTCTTGTGCTTCCATCAGTTTCAGACATCAGAGATGATTCCATACACTCACATTTTGTACATGGAAGTAAGCAGGTAGTACAGCCAGATAAGAAGCCAGTGCCGAAGCTTAAGCAAATGCCCAAGAAGGCACAGACCACACTTCAGGCAACAAACAAACTTACAGGGAATCCATTGGATTCTAGGATGACTCAGTCTCAACATGATGAGCCTTCTCATGTACTTTCAGCATCAGATCCTGCAATGCCCATGCGTTGTTATATGGTTCAATTTACTGATCCACATACCTATAATAGGGTTGTGGGAAATCCATTATGGCAAATAGCCACGCAGAAGGAATATGAATCACTCCTATAGAACTAGACTTGGAATCCGGTTCCACTTCCACCATAAAAGAATACTTTCAGGTGCAGATGGGTCCACAAGATCGAGAGGTACAAGGCTCGACAAGTTGCCAAAGGACTTCATCAGATCCATAAAGATTTCTACATCTTCACGAAGACTTTCAGTGAGTAGAAGTTTCAGACTTTGCGGGATCGTCTTGTAGTGAAGAACACTATTGCCTAACAGTTGTCATTTTATTCTTTTGATACATTATCTTTTGAGGGGGTTTTTGTTCCCATGTGGTTTTCCCTCTTTCCTCATTTTTATTCAGTGTTCATTAGTTGCATTGTAGATGAGTACCTAAAATGGCCTAGTAGCCCGGACTCATTTTTTACTTCATAGTGATGTTCAGGGGGGGTGTTGGAGAAATTTCTATTTTTGACACACTAGCTCAGTGGGAATTAACTCACTAGTTCTATTTTAGATTTTATGTTTTTACCATCACTATTATGCATGTATACATTCCTAAGGAAAGCTAACTGCTTGATTTCTTTTCTTAATTATGGAATGTTTTTCCCTATATATGAGTGTATTCCACTCATTCGTTGTATCATATTGATCATGATCTATGTATCAATCATCAGCTCATTGGAGTAGTGTGAATATATTTCATCATTTTTCCATATTAAATCATTCTTCCATATTAATGTTTTTTTCATTTTTATAAACCATAATTTTTTTAATGTTGAATTAATTTTAGTATCGGGTTCTTTAATTCCTTTTATGATGGATTGATTTCTTCAATGTTTTAATATTTTTCTTATAATATATTGATTTGAATGATTCCTTCTCTATTATTGACTATACATACAATTGAAGTACAATTATTCATCATAACCACGCATCTTCATAATGAGAAAAATATTGCATCAATGAACACATGCATGGGATTTGATTTATTTCCTAAAATACTCTTTGATTTTAACTTCATTTTTCATATGATTCATATGAAAAGATGCATATGAGGCAAGTGTGGCTATCACCTTTATTACTACACCATCTTGATCATGAAATATATTATATTTGTGTTGAGTTTACTTTTACTATATTTTAGTTTTCTATAAGATTGTTTTGACGTAACTATCTAACTTAAAATTAAACTAGATCAATCATAATACAAAAAATAAAACAAAATAATAAACTATAAAATTTATTATTATCATTTATATTGGCATTATTATGAACATTTATATTTTTTTTAACTTTTTAAACATTACAATTATGAACCTTCTTTGTAGATAAAAATAATATACTTTTAAAATTATAATATTTAAGATTCTAAAACTTATATAAAGAACAAACATAAAATAAGTCTTCCATAATAGTTTTTTTTTGTTTGTTAATTTGGCCGAACCTGTTGGCATCGGGATTAACCTATGGCTTGAGAAACCGCGACTCAGGGGCATCTAAGCCGTCAAAATCACCCGGGGATCGCACCCGCCCTGAGCCACACCAACCCTTAACATGGTTGGATTTTTTGTCCCCGCAGGTTTCGAACTGGTGACTTTAACATCATAGAGTGGCTTAACAACACACTCCGTCACCGACTGTCCTACACCTCGGGGACAAGTCTTCCATAATAGTTAGTAAATCTAAAGTTGAATAATTCTAAAACTTTTTAACATTACAATTATAAAATAAAATAATAAATTTTTAAAACTTATATAAAGAACAAACATAAAATAAGTCTTCCATAATAGTTAGTAAATCTAAAGTTGAATAATTCTAAAACTTTTTAGCATTACAATTATAAAATAAAATAATAAACTATAAAATTTATTGTTAACATTTATATATTTTTTAACATTTTAAACATTATGAACATTCTTTATATATAAAAAATAATATACTTTTAAAATTATAATATTTAAGATTCTAAAAATTATAAAAAAAACAAACTTAAAATAAGACTTCCATAATAGTTAGTAAATCTAAAGTTGAATAATTCTAAAACTTGTGAAAAAAACAAACTTAATAAAACTTTCATTATAGTAGTTAGTATATGTAAAGTTAAATTATAATATTATATTGAAAAATAAAAATATTTTGAATGATTACAATATTCTCATCTTATTGTTATATATATATATAAAATGAATTTCTAAATATTCAAAACACATATAATTCTAATATTTTGAATTGTTCTTATATATGTTTTTTTCATCTTATCTCATTTGTTAAATAAATACATATAAAAATTAATTTTCTAACTATTCAAAAGACAACAGATAGCTATAAATTGAAGTGTACCAATTAATTATAATGAAAGACAATTTTTCTAGCTATTCAAAAGATAGATAGTTATAAATTAAAGTGTATCAATTAATTATAATGAAAGATAATTATGAATTGAAGTATATAGAATATGGAAGTATATATGCAATTTAAATAACAGAACTTGTTGGCATCGAGATTAACCTGTGGCTTGAGAAACCGTAACTCACGGGCATCTAAGCCATCAAAATCACCCGGGGATCGCACCCGGCCTGAGCCACACCAACCCTTAACATGGTTGGATTTTTTGTCCCCACAGGTTTTGAACCGATAACTTTTCAACACAGAGTGACTTAACAACACACTCCGTCACCAACTATCCTACACCTCAAAGACAACATATAGATTAATCTTAATCTCACCTCATTTATTAAATGAATACATTAAAAAAAAAATACAAATTAATTAATTATAATGAAAATTTACAAATTAAATAAATAAAAGACCTAAATTAAATTTCCAATCGGCACTAACTTATAGTAAAAATAAATTAACACCATAATATAAAATACTTCATCATTACTCCATACTAAATATGGTATTAAAAAAAACCTATTTAACGTTTAGAAAACACCAAATAGAATCAAAATAGAACCACAAAAGTACACATCAACAACACTACACGGGCCCATCGGTAAAATTTTAATGGGGAAGTAATTACGCCTCAACTAGACGGGCCTGTCGCTGCCATTACCACACAAAATTTCTCTGGCCCTGGCACAAAGGTTATTACACAGGCCCGTGAAGGACAAGTAATTACAGTGACGGGCCAGTAGATTAGATTGGACAAGTAATTCCACGGGGCCGCCAGTGCCATTACCAAACACTGGACAAAATTCCAAACAACAGTCACTGCTATTACCACACTAAAAATTCCAAACGACCACGCCAAATACAAACAATTTGATACTTTACTGAAAATAATTGAACTTGATCGTTCAATCTCCGCCATACTTTGCTTCACTCTCTGTCATACTTTGCTTCACTCGATATTGATAACAAGCCTTGGTTCGAAGGCCATGCATTTGGTATGAGTGGTGTCAAAGTATAATGGGGTGTCGGGAAGCCGATTCCATGATTTTTTGTTTAAATTGTAAACAAGAACCACCACAGATGTTCCACGCCCGGATATGAAGCAAACGCAATCCCCCACTCCTTCTACTGCAGACTCAGACCAATTCAGTAGCTCCTTAAGAAATTCAGGCATCCGGGCAATCTCTTCCCACCTCCAAGAAGAGTCTGAGGGGCTTTTATGAAATTCCCAAATAATAACCAACCCATTCGGCTCAATCTTGGCCGACACCATCAGAAGCCGCGACCCACAGGTAATCAGACAGTACATTCGCCTGCCATTATTCTCAGGTAACAACCCAGGCATTGGTTGTACCCAGAATCACATTTCTCTTGCATCTTGGATGCTGAAAATCAGTATCATGGGTATCCTACGTCGACGTTCCATCTGATTCATCTAATGGAAAATCAAACAGTAAAAATAACCATCGCAGAAAATCATCTGATTCATTGTATTCAGATCTCCTGGAATATGTCCCGCGATCCTCCATGCTTTTACAGAGGAATCGTATATTTCAACTATATTCACATTTGAATCACTTCTCCGGCCCATGACCACGACTTTGTAGATGTCTCCGCCATCCTCGCCTTTCAGGATGTCGGAGACAAGATCTCTTTCTATGGATGTCAGTGGGGGTAGCTTGAAGGACGTTTGTGTGTAAGGATTACTTACGGAGATGGAAAACTGTGATAACGGATCTTGCATCAGTACCATCAGCCTCCCTTCAGCCGATCCTCCCGAAAGCACTTCACCTTCTCTATGTAGAAAAGAAAGCGAGAAGCTGGGCTTCCAAGTGCCCGTGTAGAAACAAAATGCATGACAAG
>JASDQU011179915.1:33868-45257 GCA_032191745.1 Picea mariana
TGTCTTAAACAAGTACCAACCTATACTATGCATCAACCATGCATCAACTTGTACCTCAACCTTTACCATCAACAATGTACCATAACAAGTACATCAACCATGCACCAAACCGGTACCTCAACCTGTATCATCAACCATATACCATAACATGTGCATCAACTATACCAAGTATCAAACTTGTACCATATCATGTGCCAACCATGCACATCATAACCTATCACATTAATATCATCAACTAATCATATCTGATCACATAGATATCATACCAACTGTCACAAGTGTATAGATAAAATGATGTAAAAATATGTCTCTCTAATTATGTGCCATACATATACAAACATCCATTAACCATGTATAATGAACACTCACATCAACCATGCATCAAAACCTCACTATTATGCAGCCTCAATTTGTACCAACAACTTCAGATACACATATCAACCAAAACCATCAAACATGTACCACTCATAACACAATCATATACCAATAACACTAATAAATTCCTCTCACAATGCACCACACGATAAGATAATAAATCAAACCAAGTGCACCTGCAATGTACTTCACCATATACGCCTCAGAACATTCACTACAACAAGAACCATACAACTAATAACATCTCTAGGAGAATACCCAAGCTCACAAGACCATACCTCAACCATGTACAAACAAATGCCTCAAATAACTCCCAATATGTGCTTCTAACAAAGAATCATAAAAACCATAGACCAAATACTAGGGATACATGTGTACATACAACCAATAGTCCCTCCAAGGAAAATTGTCAATCTCCCATGAGAATATCCCACACAATCACCAACATCCAACTACAAACAAGCATATAACATACATTTTGATCTTCTAGATAGATCTGTTGTACTTGACCACTGTCACACTTGCATGTAGCTTCTCCACAACCTCTACAACATTAACCACTCCTCAATATTCATATCTGACACTACCTCGCATGACGAAAGGGGTTGTCTACAAGGGCCTCACGTGACAGGCTAAAGGCATCACGCGGGAGTGCCTCGCGAGACGTTTATTGTTTGACCCATGAGGATGACCCTAATCAGGTTTTTTCGCAATTTTCCCACTCTCTATTGTAACTGGGAAACTTTTTCATCAACCTTTCTTTGCTTCCTCATACTTGCACAACTTCATATATATCAATGAGTATCTGCAATAAAACTTTCACAAGATATTTATTCAATGTGCTCAATAGGTGCTAATGGGAGTCTTTTTCTCTATTATTTATACTCTCCAGGTGTCATCCTTTAGGGGTCATCTTCTAACTGTTTTACCCAACTTCCCTTTTTTAGGGATAACCCACTTTCTTTTTGCAACACCTTTACCCATAATTAGTAAACTCACCACTTCTTGTTGCAACTAATTTATTTTAATTATTTTCTTATTTCAACAATTGTACCCATAATTAACTCCTAGTTGCAACCACTTTGATTAATAACCTTCTTGATGACTTTTCAGGAGCTTCTAGAATAATTGACTTCTTTGTTTACCTTCTAGGGGATTCTAGAATATTCATGAAGGTCCTCCAACTTCACAAAGCCATATCTCTTCAACCGTGTTGAACCATGTGACGTTTCACATATCATCAAAAATGGCATGATGTGTACTATCCATCTATGATAGTCTTACCTACAAATTCACTGATCTTCATGAATTTATTCCTCATACAAAGTCAGGTTCCTTAACCAAACCTCTAGGGATAGATGTAGGCTACATCAAATGCGCCCAAATAACTTACCATCAATCTCGATCATACAACCATCCAACATCTCTGGACCTCTCCAAGGGTTGACATCAATCTATAAGGTTTGACATCAATGACAACCAACTTCCCAACAATCTCCCCCTTTGGCATTGATGGCTACACCAACATTGATAGAAACATTGATGCTCCAATTCTCATGCTCCCCCTCTGACCATCACTCCTCATCAATGTTTCTATCTCTCCCTCTTTGACATAAATGACAAAGGGTATCTCCCTTTGGGACTACTCCCTCTATCTAAATTGTCCTTGGGGCTGCTCCCCCTATCTTCATGCCTCTGAACATTATCTGTGTTTCTATGCCTTTGATTAGTTTCTCTCCCCCTTTGACAATGGGTAACTCTCTCTAGGACTGCTCTCCATGTCTGAAGTCTTCGTTTGGGATGCTCCCCCTATATTCACTCTTCTGATCTCTTCTTTGACCATATCTCTTGATCCAAATTATTTTTAGTACAAAATGAGAGTGGAGATATAATAAATAAATGTACAGAGATATATCAGATATCCAATAATATGATAGAGATATAGCATAGATATAACAATAAACACAGAGATACAATAATACACAATTTCTATTAATTAGTGAAATTTTCAAAACTATAGAAATACAGAGTGAAAGACTCGCTAAGATGTTGGCAACTTAACTCTGAGAAGAGATGTGACGACTACTCACATTCGCCAGAAGATGATTACAATGAGGCTCTAAAGGCCTTTTTAACATAAATAAAATCCAAAACCCTAACCCTGGAAGATGAAAAGCCAACAATTTTGTGGACCCCGTTTTGGGTAGTTTGGTGTATCAACTTCCCGAGGGCGTAACTTTGGCATACGATCTCTGTTTGGGGTGCACGATAGCTCGTTGGAAATGTATCACCGAGGATATTTGTTTTGGTGTCTCAATGAGAGCCTTCAACTATCATTGATAGCCTTCGACTATCATTGAGGTGCTCGATCTCGAAAAAACTTCATTTAGGCCCTCAAAATGGCCCTAGAAGTTTAGGAATCGAAAAACAGCTAAAAATAGTAAATTGCTAAAAGATTGTTTCGAGCTAGTTGGAATAGGTGGGTGGCCACCAATATCCACCTAGATCATATCTCCTTTGACTTCTATGCAAGATGTTGTGTAGATCAAATATAGGTCTTCATGTACCTGTTTTCCTTTTGTAATTTTTGTCCATTGGTGTTTCCTCTTGAATTTCACTGACATATACAAAAATCATTGGAAATTTGATTTCTTCATTTAGTTATCATGTTCACTTGACCATTTTGTTCAAAAATGTCCTTATGATGATATAGCTTCTGTTGACAATTTCTCTTTCCCTACTTTGTTGTACCTTTCATTGTTTTCCTTTCTGTGACCAACTGATTCCACTGATTCCAATTGTAAATACAATGCTATGCATATTCTCTGACCTATGATTTATGTACCTGCTAAGAATCTCATGAATCCATCTCTGTCCATGTAACACTCACTGTCCATAACTATGCTTCTCAACTGTCCACAATGCTGACCCATCTGTCACTGTACTATTCTGAAGACTTCTCTTGAATCTGCTATATGACGTGTATTATCCATCTATGATATTCTTACTTGTAAATTCATTGATCTTCATGTCTTTATTCCTCATACAAACTCAAGTTCCTTAACCACACCTCTAGGGATACATGTAGACTATATCAAATGCACCCATCTAACTCACCATCAATCTCGATTATACAATTGTCCAACATCTCTAGACCTCTCCAAGGGTTGACATCAATCTCTAAGGGTTGACATCAATGACAACCGACTATCCAAACCAATTGTCCAACACTATCCCATGAATTTGATGAAATCATTTTGCAACAAGTCTTGCCTTGTATCTACTCACCTGACCATCTGCTCCTCTCTTGGTCCTATAGACCCATTTTCATATGACAAGTTTCTTCCTTGATGGAAGTGGAACCAGATGCCAAGTCTGATTCTCTAGGAGTGACTCATACTCCTCCTGTAT
This sequence comes from Picea mariana, assembly GCA_032191745.1. Lineage (NCBI taxonomy): Eukaryota > Viridiplantae > Streptophyta > Pinopsida > Pinales > Pinaceae > Picea > Picea mariana. The sequence continues at coordinate 37,655 of JASDQU011179915.1, forward strand.
GGATGCTTCCCATAATGGATTTCCCACAGACTCACTATAGGTCTGTGGATCAGAATATTGAACCATATAACAATGCATGGGAATTGCTAGTTCATCAACTAAAAATACATGAGAATGATCCTCATGCTGAGATCGATTCCTCCTTGAATCCAGTGGATCCCCTGCAAGGTCACTTGTTTCTTGAAGTGTGGACTATTCCCACTTGGGCATATGTTGAATCTCCAACGTTGTCTCCTCATATGGTTGTACTACCTGCTTGACCCCAAGTATAGAATCCTCTAAGTATGAATATGTAGCATCTGAGTGTATGGAATCATCATCTCCGATGTTTGGAACTGATAGAAAAACAAGAGTATCTGCATGTTTCATTAGTGGTGCATGCAAAGGACTCTCCTCAAATTGAACACTGCACTCAATGATGATCTGGTCTATAGAAGGATCAATCAATATGTACCCCTTCATGCCATCTGGATATCCCACAAATATGCAAGGTGTGCTCTGTGGATCTAATTCTTTTCTCTTTCCAAAAGGAATATGGGTCCATGTGCGAGATCCAAAGATGTGGAAGTGTGTGACATCTGGTTTGTCACCTGTCTAAGACTCAAAAGGTGCCATGTCCTCAACATATCTACAAGGAGATATATTCTGTATGTAATAAAAACAGTGAAGTGCCTCAACCCAAAGCTTGGAAGGAAGAGACCTCATATGAAACATGCAATTTGTCATCTCCTTAAGAGATCTGTTCTTCCTTTCAACAACTTCATTATGATGTGGAGTGTATGGAACTGCATGCTGCAATTGGATACCGGCCTCATGAAAAATATTCTGAACATCTTTGTTGATATACTCCCCCCCCATTGTCTGTACAAATGATCTTGATATTCTTCCCAGTTCATGTCTCTACTAGAGCTTTGAAGTCGTTGAGATGATAAAAAACTTCATACTTTTTCCTGAGAAAATAAACCCTAGTATAGCCTGAGTAATCATCAATAAATGTAAGGGCATACCTTGCTTTGTTGATGGAAATATGTGGAAATGGACCCATGAGATGACTGTGAACAAGCTTCAAGGAAGAGGAGGCTCTCCTTGCCTTCCCTTTTTCAAACTTCTCTTCAGGATGCTTTCCAAGAATGCATCCTTCACAAACCCCTTCAAAAAAGTGAATAATTGGCAATACTTTGACCATTCCTTTCTTATCAAGTCATTGCATGTACCTAAAGTTTAAATGACCAAATCTCTCATGCCACAATCTACTACTATCATCAGGATGCATTAGTAGTAAATATGAGTTATGGTTAACAAACATAGTGAATTTATACAACCTTGATTTCTGATCTACCTCACCAATTGCAATAATAGAATCGTCATGCATGTCATGTACAAAAATTGAATCTGATGTAAATTCAACCTTTTTACCTGTTTTAGTGATCTGATAAACTAAGGACAAATGTATAGAAAGCTTTGGAACATGTAAAAAATTCTCAAAACTGCCATTAGGGAGTTCCACTCTTCCCTCTCCTACTACTGCTATTGGAGTATCATCCCCCATGAGAAAAGGGGGTCTTGAGCATGAACTCAAAGAAGTAAAGACTTCCTCTTTCGCTGCCATATGATGTGATGTGCCATAATCTATAATCCATGAATCATATGAGGAATTAATTGCAACAAGAGCATTATGATTACCTTTCTTAGGAGAATGATATTCTTCCTTCTTCTTATTGTCTTCTTTAGGAATCAAGTTTCCAAGGTTGTTCTGTTGAAGTACCCGTGCCATAAGAACGATTTTCTTCTTCATGCATGTGGATTCTTAATGATTTGGTTTATTGCAATAAGTGCATTGTTTTCCATTCTTCTTCTTCTTCTCTTTGGAAATTGAAGAKTCTTTGGAACCTGAAGAATCCTTGAAGGGTTTGGAATATCCCTCATTCTCTTTCTATTTGGATTTTTGATTAGATGACCATTTTCCATCTTGCATGGTGAGTGMATGTGMTTTGGTTTCCTTAATTAGACCCATCTGAATGTGTTTCGTCTGCTCATGCATGAGAGAATCAATGAACTTCTCCATTGTAGGCATCTTCCACTTTGATCCCAAGAGATATATGCCAGAATGGAGAGTGGAGACATAGACAACATATTTTGGTCCTAGCTTAGACAAGATTGTTAGAATAAGTTGGCCCTCTTGTTTAGAATTATCAATACCACACGATTCTAAGCTCAATATCAAAGATTTAAACTTGGTAAAGAAATCCTGTATATTATCAAAACTTTTAGGATCCAAGGTATTTAACTCTACCTCAACCATATGAATTCTCATCTCATCCTCCTTTCCAAAGAGACCTTCCAAGGTGGTCCAGATCTCATTTGGAGTCTTGTATGCGGCAACATGAAACCATAAATCCATTGAAATTAATTCAAGAAGAATTCTTTTGGCCTCATCCTTATGGTTCACCCATTTGGTCTTGTCAATCGCTAATGTAGATTCTGTTTCTGTCACCATCGTCAAATTGTACAATCCTTTCCTTTGAGTTAGAATTTTATTCCATTCAAAATAATTTTACAGTGTGAGGATTATGACCAAATTTGACTAAAGAATTGGTGTTGTATCAATCCTTCTTATTGGTTTTGAAAACCCTAAAAAACTACTCTCAATTTGCAAGTGAAAAACTAAGAAATTACTGCAGAAAAAACAATGTTTGAAGGGTGTCACACCCTACTTAAGGATACAGTGTGACACTGGACTTAGTATCGCACTCTGGTAGTGCAAGAAGTGCGAMACTGTGGAAAATTATKAAAGGAAGGTGCRACATAGCACAAAAAAATAAATTTCATAAGTGTGCCTATGACTATCGCACTTTTCGACAGGGAGAGGGTGTGACATTGCTCATATACATGGAGTACACTCTTCGAAACTATGATTTCTCTCTTCTGTATCTTTTCTAGTTTTCTCCAAGTATSTTGACTCTGATACCATGTCAATGTTTCATGTAAACCTGCACAGGAGACCTAGCTAAAGAAAATACAAACAAAKCTTATGAAGAAAAGGAAGAGAGATTCAATATGGAAGAATGAGAAAATATATTCACATTACTACAATGAGATAATCAATGTGCAATACAATGAATGAGTGATATACACTCATATAGKAAGGAACATTCCATAACTAATAAAAGCAAACAAGCAATGAGCGTTTCTTAGGAATTCATGCATAATAGTGATGGTCTAAAATAGAAAGTCTAAAATAGAACTAGCTTCAATCAACTACCACTGAACTAGTGAGCTGAAAATATAAATATTTCCAACACCATGTACATTGGAGAGGACAATGGTAACTTATGAACATGCAAGAGGGGGAATTTAGAAAGAATTCTTAGTAGAGAGTGAACTTGGAATCCATGAAAAAATTTAAAATATTGAGAGTCCTACTCTTGATCTATAAGAAAAAAAACCCCTTGCATGGGGAAAAAAATAAATGGAAAAATGTTGATGAAAATAATGTGGAATAGTAACCTACATGCTAACATGCTATTGTTGGAATTTTCTTGGCAGAAGAGAGGTGGGTTAGATTTAGGATATGATTTGTGAGTAGAAATCATGTAAGATGTCTTTTAGATTCAAAACCCTTCCATGAGGGGTGCCTTGGAACTCAATAAAATGTTGGCTAGGAGGAAAATGATTATGTTGCATGCATTCCCCATCAAGAAATTTGGCTAAAGGGAGAAAAATTCCAATTCAACCACCATCACACTACAAAACCGAGGTTCAATAGTCTATTTTCACACGTTTCAAGTTGTTTAGTTAAATGTTCAAATAGAAAATGAACATTTTGGTTTCTTGATATTGAATATATTTGTTAAGTGATCGACTTAATGGTAAGGTGATTGGATAAATGTTGGTTCAATGGATGCTAGTATGAGATAATGATTAGACTCGGGGTTAATGCCTTCATTTTCAAAAGAGAAAATCAAGGTACTAGATATATTATATTGTGAATATTATGTGTTAGGTACCAAATAAATTTAGTTTAGAAATGTAATTATATTGGGTCCACCACATCATGATATTAATAAATTTACAACTCCAACTGTATCCTTACATTTTTCCTTAGTATCACAATCAATATTATATGAAAACATAAATACAAAAATAATAATAAAAAATAAAATTTAAATACAAAATAAAATTAAAAAAATAAAACTTAAAAAACACATTTGAAAATAATAGAAAAGGAAAAATGATAGAATAAATTAAAAAAAAGCTAAAAAAATAAAATACATCCCCAACATCATTTAAATTTTGAAAAAAACATTAAAAAACAATACAAAATATTTAAAAAAGGTGAAAAAAGTTTTTAAAATTGAAAATAAAAAATACGATTAATAAAAAACTATAAACAAAATATGAGGTAACTTATGGAGATTTTGTCACTAGAGTAAAGAACAAAAATTTATCGCATGCTATTTATGTCATTAAGATTAAATTTAGTTTACAATAGCTTATGGGATCTCTCAATGGGTTAGATTTTTCCTACCGTCAATGAGCTCTCTTTCCCAAGTTCATTTACTAGTCATTCTAGCACTAGTAACACCTATTATCATGCCACTTTCGTTCACTTGTGATACCTAAGTGCTTTGTACCAAATACATCACATATACTAGCACTAGTAACACCTATTATCATGCCACTTTCGTTCACTTGTGATACCTAAATTTCACTGGAAATGTGGGATAAATCCTACCATTGCTAACATGCTTAGATTTACGAGTCTCAAACTTGATTTCAGATCTTTTTTTTTAAGTTATACTCTTGAGAAATGCTCCTATTTTTACTCCCTCGGATGGGGTGTTAGATGGCACCGACGACCATGCAATCTTGGAAAGTGGCGCATGTTATGGAGGTTGTACTAAGCCAAGGGGAGTCTTTTTTGTCACCTCGTATCCAGGGTTGATCATTGTTATTCCTTCTCGACTTATACCATCTTCTCTAGGTATGAATGTTGATCCGAACGTTCGAGATGTGCAATACAAAGTTCCTTCTCCTCTCGTGCATGACCATAATGAGCCCATTAAAGACCAATGAAGTGGATTCTGACCCTGTCCTAGGAGACATCATTGCTATGTATGGTGAAACATTTGTTAAGGAGTGTCTGGAATATGAGTTGAAGAAAAATTCTTCGGGATTCTGACAATTTGGGTATTCATTTCTCTGGTGGATTCTGGTTCAAAAGATGCTCAAGCACGAAAGAAGAGATTATGGGGGTTTGTTTGTAAGTGTCTTGGTAGTGATGGAGTCCCACAAGCGCCAAGCCATGAGTAAGGACTCTAAGAGGAAGACCAAAGTCATCATGGTTGTCGATGATGTGGCTGAGGACTATCGGGAAGTTGTGGACAAACAAATGTAGGATTTCATGGATGTTATAGAGAATGAAACAAGGAAAGTTCATGCTCTCACCGAGGATGGAGAGATGGACATACAAGTTGGTAAAACCATTTCGCACTTGGGATGCACTACAAATTTAGATTCAAATTACTTCAAGATTGTTGAACTTTACTGACATATTAAAACTCTTATGGCTTAGAGCATGAAGCCACAAGGGGGTGGGGGGGGGTGGGAATTGAAAGAACTCTCTCAAGGATTGGATGGCTTAGAGTGACAAACCAATCTGCTTATCACTATGGGATCTTGGGTTGTTGAAAAACATGGAGAGGATTTCTGGATTATGGGTGACAAAGGTGCCTCAACCTCTGCCAGGCCTCCCCTCCCTCAGTCTCAGCATGAAATGGTGAATCCCTTAGTGATGTCAGAGGTTCCTGCTCCTCATGAAGTATAAATCAGTGATATATTTTATGTTTTGGATTTTAGGTCTATTAATAGTCATAGAAGTCTTTTATATTTTGAAGTTAGTATTCATAGCAATCTTTTACAATTATAAGTCAAGTGTTTTAGGTAGTAAAGAGAAAACAAACTCTTATAATCATAGTTTTTGTTATCTTTTTGTAGGCTGGCCTTTATTCCCTTTGGGCACATCAACAGTCTGTTTGGACAAGGATGTATATCTAGCTCTCATGTCATTTCTACTACTGATGTATATTTTGTCAAATTATAATTAAAAGACCCCTTCTTGCTTATGAAAAAAAATGTTCCAATTTTTACTCTAAATTTCACCTAAAAATGTAGAATAAATCCTACCATGGCTAACATGTTTAGATTTACTACAAACAAGACTCTATTTGAGACTTTTTTTTATTATAATGATTCAACAATCTTCCAATTTCTTTTATCAACTTTTTATGCATCATAAAATAGGATATTGTGAGTAACATTTATAATTATAAATGTAATTTATTATAAAATTAAATACATATTTTTCAATATTATATTAAAATAATAAAGTGTGTAATTACAACTAACTTTGGATTTTTTGTTGCTACCGTGATCGATTACTATATCTTTATCTTTTCTTCTTTTACCTTGATCCTCCTCTCTTTTCCTACATAAACATCATATTTTGATAGTGGCTCTCCAATAGAAGCTATATGATCTACATATCTATTACAATAATATGCTACTAATACAAGTACATGAAACCCATGGAATACAATATATGCTATGTAATTTGACATGACTATCGAAAATAAACAAACATGACACTTACATATGCAAAGATGATTTATTCAACAAAAGGTAACCAGAAAGGGGTGTACAATAGATATAAGTGACCTTGAATATGTAATTATGTCCCAAAATCCATTCATGAATCTAGTGCAAGTATCAATCTCATTAACCTTCACAATTGTGTAGTTATATTAGCATTTTCCATGGGAACTTGCCAAGGTGGAGTCATAATACCAACCACCATAAGTAGCACTAGGTTGACTTCGAGGTTTATGATCTATGTGGGGTGCCTTTTAAGACTAATATGATCCATTTTCGATTATAAAAAAATCATTAATTATGTTCAACCCTTTAGTTGATGTGCCATGAGTATTCATGATTCCTTGTGTAACATATCCCCATGACGAGGTACCTCAAGAGTTCACATTCTTGAACATATTCGGATCTCTAATACCATTTTAAGTAAACAGAGAAAAGAAGATGCATGGCACAAACACATGCACGATCAAGAAAGCACATTAACTATTACATGCTCATGCAATATACAATATTAGATAAGTAAATAACATGGAGGAAATGAAATTCACAGAGAACAAAGAGAACACTTATCTTTACCAAAAATCCACACCAACCGGATGTAAACATTGAATGTTCCACCCAACCATAAAACTACTATTATATCTCTCTCAATAATAGGTCACCCTTGAGATGAGGCTATGCATATGTAAGGAAAGGTTCCTATGCCAACTCTAAGTCTAAAACTAGTCCAGTTATCAAGTTATTACATCTCTCTCTCTCTCTCTCTCTCTCTCTCTCTCTCTCTCTCATAAAAATCCTAGTTTTCTATCTCTCTTTTCCCCTCAGCCTACACAACTGAAAGAAACGAATACCCTTCTCTGCAATGCAGTCCCTTAGGCTATTGCATTTTTCTCCAAGGCTCCAGTGCTGATGGCTAGGAAATATTAGCACTGAAAATGCAAGGGAATCTCAA
>JASDQU011179916.1:0-17691 GCA_032191745.1 Picea mariana
TCCTAGACTAGACAAGTCAAGAACATTACAATTAGACTATTTTTCTTGCTAGCAACAACATAGATAGGATTAGGGCATTGGTGCAGAATTGGAGAGTTAACTATGCAAGGCCACAAAATGAAACCTAGAAGTCATTAAAGAGTGTGTAAATCCATTTTCACAACTAGTGTGTCAGGAGACTCCTCTAACATAGGATTAAAGAATGAGGTTGCATTAGGGAAAGTAGGGTTATTACCTCTCTCTACTTTTCTTTGTGTTTGCTGGACTACTTCGACTATACATGTATGGGGGTCTTGAAGTGCCAAAACTCTCTGCGAGGTAGCACTCTTGAGGCTTCAAACTTAGTTTCCCTACCCATATGTGTGGTTAGAACTTCAACTATTTTTCTACTCATCGATTGTGAGTTGGTAACCTTAGTGGCCACTCCTAAGTAGATACATAGGTGATTGCAGGTGGGATATAATTGTGGTATCTAGTAGAGACATTGAATCACGGTTTTAGTTCCCTTGAAGGGTTCCTTCCTTAATAAAGGGTACTTGCACTAGTCATGGATGCTTCGTGTAAATTATCGTAATTTTTCTTCACACCTTCACTATCCAATCTTGTTGTGACTTCATCTCCCTTGGAGGGTTGGATTTTGGAAGGCACCCTGATCCATTGGTTTTCTTGACTGTTTGCCTAGATTTGTTAGGGGTGTTCTCTTTAGTTTCGAGTTTACATTAGCCATAGGATAATTGTTATTTGGTCATAACATTTTTCATTCATTTTGGATGAGAAACACTTCGTTTCTCCCATCGACAATAAGGACTTGCACCTATCATGGAGGAACAACCACCTTTGAAGTGGTGAGAGATTGGAGACATAAAGTATAGAGAGCCAGACATAATGTCTAATGAGAGTGAGACATTTGAGGTTGAAGTGGTCAATGAGAGTCCTCCACCTCATTTTATTCATCATTTGACTAGTCCTAGCAACCTCATACTTGTCTAGGTTAGAGAGTTCTTTAGTGAACCTTTTTCCTTGTTTAGTCATTCTCACAACATGTTGGGCCTAGGTGTTGTTTCTATTGCACCTAAGCCTTCTAGCCCATTGAAAAGTTTTATAGGGGCACCTGAGTGATGTCCACATTATTGTCCCTTAGTGTCATTGGACCTACATCATCCATGCCCATTTCATCAGGTTTCTCCATTTGGGGGATGTTTGCCTAGATTTGTTAGGGGTGTTCTCTTTAGTTTCGAGTTTACATTAGCCATAGGATAATTGTTATTTGGTCATAACATTTTTCATTCATTTTGGATGAGAAACACTTCGTTTCTCCCATCGACAATAAGGACTTGCACCTATCATGGAGGAACAACCACCTTTGAAGTGGTGAGAGATTGGAGACATAAAGTATAGAGAGCCAGACATAATGTCTAATGAGAGTGAGACATTTGAGGTTGAAGTGGTCAATGAGAGTCCTCCACCTCATTTTATTCATCATTTGACTAGTCCTAGCAACCTCATACTTGTCTAGGTTAGAGAGTTCTTTAGTGAACCTTTTTCCTTGTTTAGTCATTCTCACAACATGTTGGGCCTAGGTGTTGTTTCTATTGCACCTAAGCCTTCTAGCCCATTGAAAAGTTTTATAGGGGCACCTGAGTGATGTCCACATTATTGTCCCTTAGTGTCATTGGACCTACATCATCCATGCCCATTTCATCAGGTTTCTCCATTTGGGGGATGTCGATCGTATATGATTTTCCTTTTGTGAGTCTACCCGACATTAACACTCCCATAACATCTATTGTGATTCCCACATCTAGATCTCTATCCATTGGGGCCTAGCCTTGGCTCCAATTTTGGGAGTGGAACTTCTTTCACCCCTAATATCCCTATAGGTGGCCTAAGGATTCCAAATGTTGGTTTTTGCTTCGGTTGGAATATGTCTAGTGGATTTTGGGTTGTTACTAGTCAGTCTGGGGGAAAAAGTGTTTTGGGAGGATTTAACATCCCATGGGGTAGTACATTGATTCCTGGTAGCTCTATCCCTTCACCATTTACCTCCATCCCTGAGGGAAATCCCCTTGGGGGAAATTTGGTCTAGGGAGTAGCGGACCTTCTAGTTATACCATTGTTCTTGGGAGTAATCCCCCTAGGGGTAATTATGCTTAGTTTGGTGGCTACCCTTTCATCTGTTCATATAATTTTGGAAGTTTTTCAGGGGCTAGTTTTGGTTGGGAGAGAATTTTTCCTATAGGGTCCATATCCTCTCCTGGAGGTAAACCTTTTGGGGGAATGTCCAATCCTTTTCTCCCTAGAGGTAATCTTGCTAGGGGCATGTTTGGTCCCAACAGTAGTCACACTCCTTGGAGTGATTCCATCCCTAGGGAAAATCACCCTCCTGGAATCCCTCCTTCATCCGGAAACACTCATATAGGGGGAATAAGGCTCATCCATGCATCATGATGTTTTTCATCCATCCCACCTTCCTTTTCCAATAAATTGCTTCCTCTTTTGGTGACATTATAATTTCCATATTTCTTGTGTTTGACAAATTACCTCATTCTCCATGATCTATTATAGCTCGCCACACCTGCAAAGATACCATTTTACATGCCAAAGTTCGATGGTAATCCCAAAGAAGACACGTCTATGCATATCATGACTTATCATTTGTGGTTTTCATCCAACTCCTTAATGGATGATATCATGCGGTTGCATATTTTCCAACGATCCTTGATAGGAGGTGCCACTAAGTGGTACATATAACTTAAGGGCAATTCGTTATCTAGCTTCAAGAACTTGGATATCATGTTTTTGACTCCTTTTAACCTTCCCATTAGGTACAAGACTGGAACAGATCTCTTGACATATTTGCACCAAGACACATCCACTCACATTTTCAATCATATTCATGACTGGAGACGAAGGTGTATAATGATCAAAGCCAAAATTCCTGACCAACTCCTTATGGAGTGGTTTACCAAATCCCTCTTGCCACCTATTTCCAAGGATTTTTCTATGGCATGGGTGGCTTCCAAGGAGAAATCCATCTTTCATTCCCATCATTTAGATCTTATATATTCTCAGCCTAGAAGTTTTTCCGATATCATCCTGCAATTTGTGAGGCCATCAATAGATCCACATAGACCAAACCCAGGACCCCATGTTGATGGTGTTGTTGGTTCTATTTTCAATGCATCTGTGGGATAGTTATCTAGTCAGTTGGGTAACATGAAAATTTTGTCAAACCCACTGAATGCTAAGCCCATTACCCAAATTTCTCAGGATCCTTCTCAACCCTCCTAGGTGAATTTAGAGCAATCTAGGAAACCGAATAATCCTCAACAACATGGGGGGAATAATAATAATAATAATAATTATTATTATTATTATAATTATGAAAGTGGAGCCCCTTAAGCCCAAACCAATATTGGGAGAGGCACCAAGGAGAAGAAGAAGAGTGGTTCCCATGTAGGATTTGTGGCGAGGACCACCCTAGTCACTAGTGTCCTAGGAAGGATGAAATCCATCGCTACCTTTCCAAACAGAAGGCTCCCCAATAGCTTGTTGTTTTGACTCATCCCTTCCCCCCAAGCCTCAACAAATGGTTGCATCAGATCATGTCCCTCCACAAGGGGGCATGGAAGGTATCCCTTAGTTTGATGGATCATCCTCAACTGCAAATATAATGATGTTTGATCAAATGGTTTCCTTACAAACCTGATCCAACAACTATGATACCCCCGAGGTAGGTCTTGCAAATAAGTATCCAACTTTCTCTTCCCAGCCTAGTGCCCCTCTCTAGATAGAGAAGCTATCATTTGACACATTGCTTTGCCCACCTAAGGGTGTTCTTCGATGCATGAAACACAATCCCAACACACAGGTCACCCACAACTACAATATTGTGGAAGACTTGGCCCGAGCACCATCTGTCATGTCTTCTCTTGAAGTTTTCCAAGAATGCCCCATGCAACATAAGACACCAAAAATCTAGCAAAGGAAAATCATTTCTTCAAATGGCGAATTATTGAAGCCATTGAAATCCTCAAGCATCCTAACAACCTAAACATAGACAATGGTCTATAAATCAGCGAGATATGGATTCCTTTGATCCACGATAGTTGTATCAGCTAAAAAAGTTGAGGTGTGTCCTTGTTACCCCGATTCTCCTAGTTTTCTTCCCTTCTCTTCTAAGTTCTTCCACTTCCCACTCTCTAGTTTTTTCCCGTCATAATACTTTCTTTTTAGTATTTTAAAATCAATTTCAGTAGATTGTTCTTATTAATTAATAATAACCTAAGTACTTAAATCAATTTTAATAACTCTTTAATTAACATAAAATACCTAAAATTTTAATTCTAATACTTTGAGTAATAAGATTTTTACCTTAGTAGGATTATTTTGTTCAGTCCTTCCCCTTAATACCATTTTCTAGGGTTACTTCTTAGTACTTTTAAATAACATTAATTTATAACCTTAGCAATTTCTCTAGTAAGAATAACATTATAAAACCCTAAAATACTCTTAGAACATCGTTGATATTATTAATCTAAGACTTTTTATTTTTAAGCACTTTTTAAAATATTACATTAATTATCACCTAAATTCTTAAAAAACACATAGTATACTATTAATATTATTACATAGTACAAACCCTAAAAAAACTCTTATAACATCGTTAATATTATTACTTTGAGAATTTTTATTTTTAAGCTCTTTTAAAAATATTACATTGATTATAACCTAAATTCTTAAAAAACACATAGTATACCATTAATATTATTACATAGTACATTATCATTATCATGACTAGTACATATTAAACATTAAATAATATTGATTTACTTTATTACTGAAACTAATATTACCTATTACCAACCCTAAGAACTTAATACTAATTTTATTATTATATGCTAATTTAGGGATTTTTCTTTAATACTTTATAATATTAATAACGCTATTACCATTAATTCTAATAACACAATTTTCAACAATAATATCAATATTCAATTATATACTAAAACCTTAAAAAAATAATTATCAACAATAATATTAACAATTAATTAAATATTAAGATTGTTGCATTAATTCAATTTTAGGGTTTCATAAAGCCGACTCCTACAGTTTCCTCCCTCTATATTTAGGATTTTGTATTTATTTATGCTCATCTGTTTCTTTTTTACTTAGGATTTTAGTCCTCAAGATGGGTCATGATATGGATTCAAACTGTCGATTTTTGAATGATAATATTGTGGTTTCTCCGAATATCCCTGAAAGAAATATTTTTTTTTTCCATAGGTGGGGTGGATCCCTCAAAAACTAGTTTGATTGCATTTGACATGGACTAGGCTCATAATCAGCTTTCCCACTAGCTTTCTTTCAAAATCATAGTGAGAGTACTTGGGAAGAGCATCTTCTGCATAGTCATTGATTAAGGTGCATCATCTTGCATCATATCCATGTCATGTTGGAAATACATTGACTCTCCAAAGATCGACCTAGCTCACACCATGTTGAAGGATTTTGATGGACACATGTTTAAGCCTCATGGTATTATTGTTGCATTTACCATTAGGTTAGGTGGAAAGACTGTCTCTGTTGAGGTGGAGGTAGTCGATGCTCTGTTGGAGTATAATTTTCTACTTGGATGCACCTTTTTATATGATATGAATATGGTTGTCTCATTCATCGTTAGGGTCCTTCACTTTTATCACCAAGGAAAGATCGTAACGATTGATCAACTTGCATTTTGTACCCCAGACCTTAGACCCAATGTGGGTTCCAACATACCCTTTGTTAGTGATTCACAGAACGCTTATACAAGTGTTGGTGTGGGGATGTTAAGATAATCCTCGCTAATGGGTACATTTCCCCTTCCCTTGCCACCTCCAGCTACAACTTTCTCTTTGATCAATATGATCTCTTCATTTATCAATGGATCCCTCAAGTCTTTCGATCCTTGGGTGGTTTCCTATCGTAAGGAAGTTGAGTCTTACAGAGCCAGTATGTCACTCATAGAGGCTAATATTTCCTACCCAGTGATCTCATTAGTGTCAAATGATATTTGTCAACACCTTCATTGTTAGGGACCTAACCTCCCTAACCCCTCACATAGATAGAACGATATATTTTCCATGTAATAAAGGAAAAAATTAGTCAACAAGGCCTATTTAATAAATATGAACAAATCAATGTAAGAAGACCTAATAGAAGCTTCCATTTCTAGAAATATCTTCCTCTAGAATGGTTTTTTAGAAGATAGAATTAGTATTAATAAGAGTAGGAGGCATGAGAAAGTTTTGTCTTGAGAATTATTATAGTAGATCTCTGCTCTGCTGGAGGTTTCCCCCTCGAAGAGACAAGTGAACATTGCTTTCTTTGAATAAAGGTATTATTTCTAGTATTTATCTTCTTAATATTTTGTTGTTCCATTGATATCTACTGAATATTCTTGTTTCTGCATATTATATTACATCTAGTACTTTACAAGTGGTATCATAGCACTTTCCTTGGAAAGAATTGTGGGTAAATGTTTTTCTAGGGTAGAGATGTGTATTGTCAATGTCTTTAAAGCATAGTGATCTGACGTTCAATGGGTAAAACTGTGGTGGGGAAGACTACACATACGAAATATAGATGGTTTCATGGGATTTCCTAGAAACCAAAGTTTCTCCCTTGTTGGAAACCTCTGTAAACCTTGTTGGTACCCCTCAAGTAGTACTGCATCAGAGATAATTTGTACACAACCATCACTCCCACGTACTGATAGGTATATCAGGAGTTCTCTAGGTCTCTTGAAACCAACCCTAGATCAGTTGATCGACCGCCTGACTTCTATAATTCCACCGAGAACAACACTCAGGAAGATACCCTCTAGTACCTAGGTAATCAGATAGTACAACTAAGGGTATAGTCGAGCCTCCTTAGTTGGTGCCCCAGGAAATTGGTCCAAGTACTATTGTTCAACCCCACACGTATATCAGAGAGCTATAGGATAGGGAAAAATCTTGTCCATAGGAACCCGGTAAACCTTATATAGGGGAACACACCAGACAAGGAAAAAAAAGTACATTATGGCCGCACAACTTCACCTCTTGCATTCTAGCTGCAAATTTACTATGAATTTTTTCCTATTAAGAATTTGGGCATTTCGACACTGCAATATTATTCATATCGGAGTATAACTCCACAAGTAAAATAAAATAAAATAATTGACTCCTTCCTACACAATTATTTGAGACCTATCCCATTAGATTCCTCTATTTTCCCTAATCATAGTGGTGCCTATCATTTTCAAGATTTTTTTTTCCCATGGACCCGACCCCTTCTTGACACCCTTATTTGGCACTTATCCTATTGGATTCCTCTCTTTTCCTTGATCACAGTGGTACCTATTTTATTCAATCCTTTTTTCTCCATGGATCCAACCCCTTCCTAACACCCTTATTTATCACTTATCCCATTGGTTTCATGTCATTTCCCTTATTGTAGTGTTATATATCACGTATATACCTTTTTTTTTCATGGACCCACCCCTCATCTCCTAATGGTCCCCACTTGCCAAGATGAAACCGATTATAAATTGAATAATGAAATTACTACCATTCATGCCCAAATGGACCACATCTAGGAACAACTCTCTAGCTAAATTAAAGAACTCCACTCCTCTTTCGAAAAATTCATATCCAAGGGTCCTTCCTCCTATAGAAAAAACCCCCAAGTCAAAGATGTTGACTCTTCCAATCCTTTGAACTTTCATTCCAATCATGATCCTTGTCTTCCTAGGGTTTAGGTGAACACATTTTATGGCTCGGATCTAACAACCTTGGTCACTTAGATAGAACACTATTTTTCCCTGTATGGAATTACCAATGACTTGACCAAGCTTTGTTACGAAGTTTTGTATTTAGATATTTAAAAATGGAAATGGTGGCAATGGCATAGAAATATATTCCAAGGGAATGTTGCTTGGACACCATTTGTTGTTGAGTTGTATGAATGATTTGACACAGAGACCCACCATTTAGGTTGTTTGACTAAGTTGAAACAATCTCGAAAAATAGAAGATTTTATTGTTGCCTTCAAGCATTTGGATTTCTAAACAAATGATATGAATGACGCCTTCTTCTGGGAATGCTTTATCAGTCACCTCAAGGATGAAATATGAGCCCATGTCCTCATGGATCACCCCCAAACTTGGTTGGAAGCAACTAAATGCACCAAGGAGGCACAAAAAGTCATATTATCCCATAACAAAAGCCCTCTTTTATTCCCCACCCTCAACCCCTCAATCCTGCACCTTCGGCCACTCCTCTCAAGGTCCAAAAATTAAAACAAGCAGAAATGGTTGAAATTTCAACTCAAGGGTCTTTTCTATAATTGTGATGATAAATAATTTCCTAGGCACAAGTGTAAAGAAAAAAAAAAATTATGGCCATTTCATAGGATGTTTCTAATGAATATGCTGAGGTTTCTTTTGAGTTAGCAATACCCCAAGAAGATGATATTACACCACCCTCTAATCCTCCTGAAGTTGGACCACTAATTTCACTAAATTCTCTCACTGTTTTTTCTTCTCCCCAAACCCTCAAATTGATTGGTTACATTAAGAATAGGAAAGTCATCATTTTAGTTGATAGTGGAAACACTGATAATTTCATTCATCGTCGCCTTTCACAAGAAATCAATTGTTATATCTATACTATCAACAATTTTCAAATCATTGTTGCCAATGGTGGTTTCATGAAATGTGGGCGGCATTGTGAAAATGTGCACCTACAAATTGGTTGGTATAAATTGAAATCTCACATGTTTGCTATTTACATGGGTGGTTGTGACATTGTGCTTGGTGTTGAATCGCTACATAACCTACACCCCATAACCATGGATTTTAAGGATTTGACTATGCCATTCCAATAGGAAGTCCAACAGTATAAATTCCTAGGAATTACAACAAGCTCTCTAGAGATCATCAGTTCCCACCACATGGAAAAGTTACTCAAAAAGGGTAATTTTGGCATCATTTCCCAAATCCATTCCATTCAAGTATTTTAGATTCCCTCTTTGCACCCCGACCTTCAATCTATCCTTTCCCAACATCACACTATTTTCCAAACTCTCCATGGACTTTCCCCCTCACACAACAACCATCACCATTACATTCCTTTAATTTTAAGCAGTCTTCCTCTCAATGTGGACCCTTATCGCCATACCTTTGCTAAAAAAATTGAAATTGAGAAAATTGTCCAAGAATTGCTAGAAGCAGGTGTTATCCATCGTAGTACCATCCCCTATTATTCCCTTTTTTTCATGGTCCTCAAGAAGAAAGGCACTTGGTGCATGTGTCTGGATTTTTATGCCCTCAACAAACTTACCATCAAGGAGAAATTTCCCATTGCAATCATAGATGACATTCTAGATGAACTTAGAGGGGCTCAATACTTTACCAAAATTGACCTCTGTTCTGGATACCACCAGATACATATGAAAGAGGAAGGCATTGCCAATACTACATTTCACACTCATTAGAGCCACTATGAGTTCTTGGTCATGTCCTTTGGTCTCTGTAATTCCCCCTCCACTTTTCAAAGTCTCATGAATCATGTCTTTCGTCCTTTGCTCTGTCACTTTGTGTTAGTATTCTTTGATGATATTCTCATCTATAATAAAACTTGGCAAGCCCATCTCACTGATGTGGATAAATTCTCCATTTCCTCTCCAAGAACAAACTTTTCCTCAAATAGTCTAAATGTGATTTTGGCATCTTTGAAGTTGAGTACCTAGGTCATATTGTTGGAAAGGATGTTGTATGGGTGGATCCTAAGAAAATTGAAGCTATGTAGAATTGGCTTCGCCTTAAAAAGATTAAAAGTATATGTGGTTTCCTAAGTTTAACATGATATTATCACAAGTTTGTTCATAATTATGGAAAAATCATGGCTCCTCTAGCAACTCTCTTTAAAAAGAATGCTTTTAGTTAGACTCCAATCACTGACTAATCCTTCCAAACCTTGAAAGAAGCTATGTGCACTACTCTTGTACTGGACCTACTTGACTTCACCAAGACCTTGGTTTTGGAATGTGATACATCAGGGAGGGTAATTGGGGCAGTCCTTATGCAATATGGATGACTTTTGGCTTTCACGAACAAATAATTGTCGGAGAGACATTTGGGCCAATCGATCTATGAAAAGTAAATGATGGTTATTTTTCATGCAATGGATCTATGGCACCCTTATCTATTGGGATGATGCTTACAAATTAAAAAATATCATCAAAGCCTCAAGTACTTCATGGATCAATGGATTTCACCTCTAGAGAAAAAATATTGGGTGACCAAGCTATTTGGATATGATTATGAGATCATTTACAAGAAGGGAAAATAAAATGTGGTGGTTTATGCTCTTTCCAGGAAATATGAAGAAGAAGGGTCCCTCTTTTCCCTCTCATTCCTTTTTTCCAACTAGATCCAGGCTATTCATCGGGAATAGTTGCAAGACCCCAAAATTTATAGCCTAATCCAACGACTAGAAAAATATCCCCAAACTGCTCCAAGGTACTCTTGACACAATGAAGCATTTCTGTATAAAGGTTTCCTATAATTAATTAAATAGTCAACCCTTAAATCCACGGTGCTATATATGTTTCACGCTTCACCTACGATAGGTCATTCAGGTTTTACTAAAAATTATGAATGGGTCAAACATTCGTTCTTTTGGGATGGTATGAAATAGGACATCAACACCTTTTTGGTCGAATGTGATACCTATCAACATAATAAAGGGTGAGTTTTCCAAACCTCTAGGCACACTCCAACCACTTCCACTTCCACCTACTATTTGGACAGATATTTCTATGGATTTCATTATTGGCTTACACAAATCAGGAAATAAGTCAATCATCATGGTTGTAGTCGATTGTCTTTCCAAATATTCTCATTTTTGTTCTCTTCAAAACCCATTCACAACATCCGTAGTGGCTCAATTTTTTATGGATAATATCTTCAAACTCCATGGAATGCCTCATTCTATTGTTTATGACCAAGATTCAAATTTTACCAACAATTTCTGGCAATAATTATTCTGGCTCTAGGGAACCCAATTTCATCTCAACACAACCTATCATCCCCAGGATGATGGCCAAATGGAAGAGGTCAACAAATGTTTAGAAACATATTTGAGGTGTTTTGCATTCGACTGAAAACATCAGTGGGTTCAATGGTTACCACTAGTTGAATGGTGGTACAACACCTCTTACCATACTACTACTTGCCCGACTCACTTTGAATCAATGTACGGATAGAAGATACCATCCATTATTCCATACATGATGCGTGTATCAAAGTTTCAATAGGTTGACTGCAATATTAGAGTCTGCATGACCATTCTCTGTACTCTCAAAGAAAATGTGTTCATCGCTCAAAACCGCATGAAGCAACAAATAGATCATGGTCGTTCTGAACGTCAATTTGTTGAAGGGAACCCGATGTTTCTCCATCTACAACTGTACAATCAGAATTCACTTAATCCCAGTATTTTCATAAACTTTCCCCCAAATTTTATGGTCCTTATACTATTCTCAAACACATGAAACTAGTGGCATATCGGTTATACTTGCCTAGTCACTCCAAGATACATCTTGTTTTTCATGTCTCATGCCTGAAGAAAGTGATTGACACTAAGTTACACACCCATATCAATCTACTAGAGTTGGATGAAGAAGGTTCCATTTGGTTGTAGCCACAAGCTGCATTGGACTAGCATGAGCATCGTCTCCATCAATGCACCATCAAGGAAGTTTTAGTTCAATGGAAGGATACTCCACCAGAAGATGCCACCTAGGAGCTGACTACCATTCTGCAACAATTTACTCATATTAAGCCTTATTGAAAATTATCTTTTTCAAGGGGAGGGGGCATGTTAGGTTACCTAACCTCCCTAACCCCTCATGTAGATAGAATAATATATTTTTCATGTAATAAAGGATGACAATAGTCAATAAGGCTTATTTAATAAATATGAACAAGTCAATGTAAGAAGACCTAATAGAAGCTTCCAATTATATAAATAGCTTCCTCTAGAATGTTCTTTAGAAGATATAATTAGTATAAATAAGAGTAGGAGGCATGATAAAGTTTTTTCTTGATAATTATTGTAGTAGATCTCTGCTCTACTAGAGGTTTCCCCCTTGAAGAGGCAAGTGAACATTTATTTCTTTGAATAAAGATATTATTTTTGGTATTTCTCTTCTTAATATTTTGTTGTTCCATTGATATGTATTGAATATTCATGTTTCTACATATTATATTACATTTAGTACCTTACATCCATCCTAATATGGAGTGTGATCATCCCGCTCTTCCTGCATGGGTTGTTGACTCTCCGAATTCACATGATTTCCTAGATACTGAGCTGCCTTCCAAGAGGTCATCCTTGATGTCATGGATTCCATAGATAAGCCAATGGATGAGGTGACACATCGATCATATTTTCTTGATTCAGAACTGATGAGAGTTAGCACGATAAGTCTTGATCTAGGATTGGGGGAATTTGTTAGAGTATCCTGTAGAGCTCCCAATTTTTGTGGGCTATCCTAGCCCAAAAAACCACTCAATATGAGTATCTTCGACTACTCAAATTCATTACTATCTGATGTGGCTCTGACATGGTGAGACATATGATGTTGGAAATGGCTCATGAGTTCATCAATGACAATCAAGATCCTTGTCCTGAGACTAGGCATGGGATCTAGTTTGTGTAAAGCGTTAGATGTGTAGTTCCTTGTACATTGGTGTGTGGTGTGACTAATTTTGTTTTACATATATCATATCCAAAAAATCCAAAAACATTTGTTTTTTTAGATTTCACTATGCATTTTAACCCCAAGTCTAGTATTTCTAGATGTGTTTTATAGGAATCAGTGATGTTTTTAGTGGCATTTTTATATGGTGACATCCATTGTACTCAAGGTATGGCTTTTGAATTGACATATAGGGATATGTTTTTTCCTCCATCCATGATTTTCATTATTATGCATCCATTCTGTTGATATCATGCCTTAGGACTGATCCCATTAGGATGTGGAATTATCCTTTTCTTTTGCACATCATAACCTATATAGTAGTTCCTACCCTCCATGGGCACCCTATTTACTTCTTGAAATGCCATTTGGTGCCCATGCTATGTGTTAGGAATGGAAGTCACCCCTAGATTGCTTTAGAAGTAAGCCCAGTACCCATCAGTTTATATGTCACAGTGAATAGTTTTAAAGGGTGGTCTGGATCCAGTCCCAAGATTATATTGCTTTAAATAAGAAAGATGGGTTGGTGCGCATATAAAAATGAGGTCTTGATCTAAATTTAGTCAGTAAGTTTGCATAGTGGTGAGTAGGCGGAAGAGCATGAGGAGAAAATGTGAAGGCTTTCTATGGACATCCAGTCTTCTAGCCACCTATAGAGGAAAATTTCTAGATGTAATATCCTCTTAGATCTGAACACTTCAAGAAACTAAAAAACGTTGTGACAATAATACAATAAAACCTACATTACATTACAATCACAACACTTGACTGGATCATCCATGCCCGAGTTTTCAAAATTAAAGGCAAAATAAATGAAGGAGAAATTGACTTCCATTAAACAACAAGTCTCAAGTGATAATACACAACTAGAGAACTAGAGGCCTCATAAAAACTTTACAATCGGGAGCATAGCTCTACCATCGACACTAAAAAAACATGAGAACAACTCCTATATACTCAAAGAAAAACCATAGCAATAAGTTTGAGCTTCGCATTGAAGGCATTATGTCTGCATGATTCCTAGAAAATTGTGCATGTAGTCTTCTGGTCAATCGTGAACTTTAGTCAGATGCAATCACGTTCCAGAACGAGCCTGCAAATGAGTTGACCAACTAACAGTCCTTTCCTAGAGTTTCCATTTATGGTGGAAATGATGTCCAACCACCACCAACTACTTTAATAACTACTTCCTCAGGATCGGGGAGGCCCAAGTCAGCTCTACATTTGTAGGACATGGCAACATATTCTTCGTTGTTTGAGCTTTGTTGGATTTCCTATGGGGGATTCATGCAGGCGGACGTGGATGAGGATTTGGCAAGGACGATGGGTGCGATCGACATGGAGATGAGATGAGAGGCAACCATGTGGATGGATGCGGCAGAGAAAAGGTGATTGGGAAAGTGAAAACGACAGAATGTTGGTGCTGATCTGTACAGGAATGATGACAGAGTGACACGAGAATGTGGCATGGATTCTGAGGAGAGACTGTGGGGGTAGGCGTAGTGGGGGAAATCCACCGAGGTGGAGGTTAGAGGGAGTACGAGGGGATGACACCTAGCAGGAGATGGTTGGAAGAAGTGAAATGGGATATGGCATAGAGGTGAGTGGACACCAGTTGTGCAGTAATGGGAGGTGGAAGGGGAGTGGGATATGTGACAAGAAGAGGTGAGAGACAGAGTGGGAGACAGATGTCAGTGGGAGGCAAGAGTGGTAAGAGAGGGTGGTAAGTGGTCTACTCGAAGCGGGTAGGCAGTGGTAAGAGGTTTTAGGTCCGGGGGCGGGGGGGGTCCGAGTTAAGTAGAGGGTGACACGTTAGTGGGGGGCCCACGCTCGAAAACCACCAACTCGGACCCCCCCCTCTGCTAAATGTAGAATGGAGGGGGGGGCATCTGATATGGGCCCTGTGCCGTAGATTTGAGTGCGCAGATCTTGGTCGCCCAGATACATGCACCTCTTACCAAATCGCTCCAAAAGGTCAAATCATCGCCCGAATTAGGATAAAAAGCACTTGATAGGTTTTTTAAGCCCCTTTCTTTCATTCTTTTACCAAAATGCTGACCCCTAGGAAACAAAATACCTCGATCAAATTTATGTGATAACATTAGGCTCCATGGGGGATAAATACCTCCATGTGATGCTCTAAGAAATCTTCTGTAGCTTAAGTGCCTTACTGTTGAGTTCTAGAGTCATTTATTAAAACCAAAAATAAAAGAAACAATATTTACAAAGACATGGGAGCCGCTCATGGATCAATTAAAGAACTTCTTCAGAAAATGCCCATTTACTGGGCCATTAAAAACTTCATCCCCTTCCAAATTCTGCATTCTGTAAGTGTTATTAGGAAATATCTTAGAGACTTTGAAAAAGCCTATCCATAGGGCCTCAAATTTGTTGTCCCGTCCTTTGTCCTTCTTAGGAGCATCCCATTTTAGTACCAGATCTCCTAGCTGAAAATTCTCTTTTTTTACCTTCCTGTCAAAAGCCTACTTGATCCTCTGCTGATGGTCATGTGCTCTATTCAAAAGTTGTTCCCTTGCCTGCTGTGCTTCAACCAACTGCATAATCCTTCTAGTCAGGTTATTAGGCTCACTTTGGTAGTCTTGAAAGAATTTATCCACAGGAAAGGCGAGTTGAGAAGGGAGAACTGCTTCAGTCCCATACACAAGATGAAAAGGAGAGATGCCCAGAGACCTTTTTGTTGTCACTCTATTAGCCCACTGAGCAAATTTGAGCTTCGATTCCCATGCTTTCTGGTTATCTTCTAATAGTATTTTAATGATTTTAATGAGGATTTTGTTAGAGGACTCTTCCAGTCTATTGCCATGGGGATAATGTGGAGTAGAATGCATCAATTGGATTCCAAACCACTCACTAAACTGGATCAATGGTTCAGCCTTAAAAGATGCAGCATTGTTAGTGACAATTCTTCTTGGACAACCAAACCTTACTATAATGTCCTCCAGAAAACCAATGATCACCTTATGAGAAGCACTCCTTGTGGGGATAGCTTCTATCCACTTGGTAAAATAAGCTGTGGTAGTCAAGATCCATCCGTGCTGACCACTTGAGGGAGCATGAATTTCCCCAATGAATTCTAGGCCCCACTGCTTAAAGGGTCCTGAAGCCACCACAGGCTTCAATGGCAGAGACTTGAGTTGTTGTTCCCTAATAATTTTTGACATTTGATACACGATCTGACTTTTGCATAGACATCAGTAAACAGAGTAGGCCAGAAATACCTAGCCTAGAGAATTTTATAGGCTATGGTACTCCATAAGTGATGTCCCCCACATAGATTCCCATGAAAATCAAACATAATTTTTTGGGCCTCCTGTGGGTCCAAACATCTCAGAAGAAATCCTAGAGGGTCTTTCCAATACAAGACCTGGTCAATAAGGAAATATCTGATATCTTTTATCTTTAAAGCTCTTGCCTTTCTCCTTCCCATACTATCTAGGGGTTGCAACTCCTGCAGAAAATATATAAGATCTTTATACCAGGTGCATTTTGCCAATGGGGGGTTGTCCTGAGAAATTTTGTTGGACAAATCAGCTTGCCAATCATCTAATAAAGTATTGATGAAGTTAACCCCCAAATATTCACAATTAGATTCAACCAACAACTTGGCCAAAACTTGACCCTTTACTAGCTTGGTGGGTTTTATTTCCAGATCAAATTCAAGGATTTTGGCAATCCACTTGCTCCTTCTCCCATCTATGTCAGGATGAATGAGAATTTCATTCACAGAAGTTGAAGGAACATACATAATGACCTTTGAATGTAGAACAGAGACTCTAAAAGCCTTGAGAGCTTTGACCAAGGCATAGGCCTGCTTCTCCATGATGTCATATTTCACCTCAACATCTCTCAATGATTTGCTGGAAAAGGAAATAGGTTGCTCCATCCCTTCGACATTCTTCTGTAGTAGAACAACTGCCACTATATAAAATGAAGCAAAAGAGAAAATTAGAAAATCTTTGGAATAATCAGGACTGATAAGCATAGGTGCTTTAGTCAGTGCCTTCTTGATTTGGTTGAAGGTGTTGGAAGATTGATTGTTGTCATTGATGTCAACCCTAGTCATGGGTTTTGGACCGCAAGATTGATAAAGGTAAGATGACCTGAAAATGACATACCTTAGAACACATCACCAAAAGACTTCATCCTCCCTTGAAATCCGGCCTTCTTTTACTTCTTCTTCCCTCTGAAATTTGACTTGTATCAAATGAATGTATAATGATATTTATTGATACCATTTAAGTCACTTCCTTTTAACATTAGGGCCGACCTGACACTTGCTTATTTTGTAATTATTTCCACCATTTGATGGAAGCAATTTTGAATACTAGAAAAATAGAATGGAACTTACTTGAAAGCTCTTGGGGCTGATGTTTGGATCTCATTTGCTTCAGGATATAATGCTTTGAAGAAACCAAAGACTGCAAGTCAGAAGGAAGCAAAAATGAACAACGAACTGGCAATAGATACCATCCTGGATGGATTGATAGATTCAGTGAAATCCAAGGTGGGATCATGTGTATCAGCAAAATATCTTTGGGACAAGCTACAAGAAATTTATGCAAGGGAAGAAGCGGAAGAAGAATAAGAAGTTGAAGAAGATTACAACATCTCAGATTTTAAAGAAGAAAATAGAGGTCAATTCTTTTGCTTCAATTGTGAAGGACTAGGTCACGTTGAATTTGAATGTCCTCATCCAAGGATTGAAAGAAGTGACACTGAAGAAGAAAAGTCCAATGAAGAAGAAGAAAATCATAAAGAAAAAATTATTCGACAAGAAGATGAGAATCTTAAAAGATTGAAGAATGTTGAGATTGAAAATAGAAAGCTCAAAGACATGCAAAGAAAACTAAGAAGTGAATTGGTTAGTTGTGAAAATACAGTTGT
>JASDQU011179916.1:17791-38010 GCA_032191745.1 Picea mariana
GATTATTTCTCATATATTTTGCATGGTGTATTGTGGTGTATTGGTGTAACTCTTATACTATTGTTCATTGCTCATTGGATATAATTGAATGGTTTAAGTATAATTTGAAAAAGGTTTTTAAATTGTACTTGATATTGATTCACCCCCCTCTCAGTATTAACAGAAGGATTATCTGGACTCAACAATCCATTTTACTTCATTCCCCTTCCTGAGCATGGTTGTGATATGTTTCACTAATTCAATAAAATTTGAAACAAACCTTCTTAATAAATTTATTTTTCCCAGGAAGGACTGAAATTCCTTCTTGGATCTAGGAACTGACAAGGTTTGAATAGCTTCCACCCTGCTGGGATCAATCTTGACCCATTGAGCTGGTACTATATGTCCCAACAATTTCCCCTCCTTCATGGAAAATAAATATTTCTTAGGATTTAGGGAAATACCATACCTCCTGCATTTCAAGAATACTTTCCTCAGGTGACAACAATTCTCTTTATCATATTTGGAAAAGACTGTTATGTCATCCAGATACATGACCAAAAATTTATCTTTTTCCCTAATGAAGGCTATGCCCATGGCTCTATGAAAGGTTTCTCCTGCATTCATTAATCCAAAGGGCATTTTGGCATACATGAATGTGCCCCAAGGAGTGGTGAAGGCAGTCTTTTCTTTGTCCTTAGGTAAGACAGAGATTTGATTGTAGCCAGAAAATCCATCAATCATGGAAATTCTGGATGCACCAGTTACCCTTTGCAGTATGTGTTCCATCTTTGGCAAGGGGTAGTTGTCCTTATTTGAACTCTTGTTTAGGTTCCTGAAATTGACACAAAATATGATTTCTCCATTCTTATTCCTTACTGGGACCAGGTTGGCCACCCATTCAGAATATCTTAGGGGAACAATGATTTGGGCATTCAATAGCTTATTTATCTCTTTCTCCATAGCAGGAAGCAACATAGGATTTATCTATCTTAATTTTTGCTTGAATGGTTTGGCTTCCTCTTTCAATGGGATATTGTGCTCAATGATGCTCGTATCATATGTTTTGAGGTATTCATAGGTCCAAGCAAACACATCAGTAAATTCTCTCAACAACTCAGCATACTCGACCCTCTGTTCCTTTGACAAATTGCTTGACAACTTGACAAATTTGAGATTCTTCTCTATGTCGATATTGCACTAAGCTACATCATCATCCTCACCTAATATTTTACCCTTTAATGCCACATCATTTCTGTCAAATAGTATTTCCAAGGGGACTAGTCCCTTTGGAATGTGATTGCTAGGCAATTTAACAATATAATGATCAACAATTTTGTTCAGAAAAACATCGGCATGAGGACCTGGTTCAAAATCAAGCTCTTGATCAATATGTATAGAAGAAAACTCATCAACGGTCTCCAAGAACCTTTTGATTTCAATATCATCTCCAAACACTTTCCAATGCTTGACATTGTTAGGTATAGAGGGTCTATATTTCACTTCTACATCATACCTGAGTTTGGGTGGCAGAGGGACTTTGAAATTGCTTGTTGAAACGGCCAGAGAATCAACCATGACATTTTCTTCTCTAGGAACAAATGAAATGTTAAAATCTAGGAAGAAAGTGTCAATGAGGTCCGATACTTCATTTCTGTAACTTATGAGCTGAGGGTGTTTGGTCTGATAAATATTCCTGATCTGATGGACAATCAACTCAACACCAAACACTGATATCTCTTTTAATTCCCATATCCTTCGCAGCTCTTAATCTTAAAACAAGAGCTTCATACTCTGCCACATTGTTGGTAGTTTCAAACTCTAATTTGTATGACAGAGATATGGTTTCATGACAAGGTGACACAAAAACCACTCTAGCACCAACACCTTCCCTAGAAGAGGCTCCATCGAAAAACATTTTCCACATAGAGGTAATTGGAGGAGAATCTTCACTAGGAGTAATGGACTTTCTGATCTCAAGAGGAGGCTTAGGGACATTGGTGAGCTGTAACAAGCTAGATCCCAAATCAGTATCAAGGGAAAATATAGGATGATTGGTGGGGTCTTCTTCATCAATGACAATGTAGGCCAGCTGATCTTCTCTGTACAGTCTTCTATGTGCCCCTCCAAACACAGGAATAGTGGCATACGTGAGGTCCATCTGTAATGTTCCTCTGAGTCTTTCTATCCAATATCTTGACAACAACATGCCAAACTTGGGAGGAATGTTAGCCACCACAATATCCATGACCACACTTTTCATGGGAAGTTGAAACAAGGTCAAAAATAGGTCTTTGATAACCCTAAGACATTTCACCCTCCTTGAATCAAAAGAGTACAAGTCATGATAAAATTTTGTGATTTCTAATCCGAGCTCTTCCATAACAGTTTTGGGCATGAGATTATGAGATTCCCCAGAGTCCATTAGACAATTATGCAACACCTTATCATGTATGTTCAGGGATGTGTAGAAAGGAGTGGATGGATCCTCTCTATCTTCTACCATAGGACCTAAGATGATTGCTGAATTTTCATCTTGGAGATTCACTGAGTCCGTGGAATGGAATGATGGCTCGGACTGCAACATCTTAGAGAGGGACCTCTTGAAGTCTTCGTGCTTGACTAGCTCTGAAAGGGGGACAGGGATTCTGAACTTCTAAATTTCATGCTCAAAGCTAAAGGAGGAAGGGGGATTTAGAATTTCTCTCACCTCTGGGGAAGGGTCTTTGACTATTGGAGGGGGATTATGAGATTTCTTTTCTTTGCTTCTATTTGCTACGTCTTTAGCGGGCTTCTCTTCTGTGGAAGTATGATCAAGGATGTCAGACTTCCCTTCTTTCTTCTTAGACCAGAGGTTGTATTTTTTGGGGATACTATATTCCTTCTCCCCCTTACTCAGCTCATTTATTTGGCTATCTATGAGGGATTCCTCATATGAAGATTGACTTAAATGAGGAAATGGGGAGGTGTCTCCAATACAATGAATACCAAGTTCAAGCTCCTCTTCTTCCCTTTCCTCATCAATAACAAGTTTATTTTGAAGAGGAGTCTATATTTTCTGATCATTTCTATCTCTGTCCCTCTGTTCCTTTGGAATAATCTGAGGAGCATTGTTGCTCGACCTCCTGAAGTTTCCTCTGTTATCAACATTTTGAGTATTTCTGTACATCGGCTTCCCCTCCACTTCCAATTTTTCCATTCTAGTTGAAAGTGATTTTAGTAACTTGGATACTTCATCCATTTTAGGGGGAGGAAATAGAGGAACCGGATGTGGAGGTTTCAGGTCTCTTCCTTGGTACGTCTCTATCAGCCTTATTCCTGAGTCAGTTAGCTGCCAATATGTTAGACTCCACTTCTAGGGATGCATATTGCATGTGAGCCAAGGAAGTGGCTCTTCTCTCTCTTAGTAGGAGGTAGAAATCGGGATCAAAATCACTAACATAAGTGATTTTGGTAGAGGCTTATGTCGGTTTTATCTTAGTAGGTATCATATTGTACATTTTATTGAATCTTTTGGAGAAATCAGAGACATATTCCCCTCCTTTTCTCTTCAGGGACCCAAACTCTGTGATATAATACATAAAATATTTTTTATCACCCCACTGCCTCAAAAATACATCATCTAGAGATTCAATACCAGCAATAGATCCAGGGGTCAAACCTCCGAACCACTTTCTAAACTCACCATCAAGGCTCTGGACAAAGACTCTCATCCAGACATCTTCATTTTCAATATTTAAATTGTTTGCATAACTGTAGAAGACATCAAGGTGCTCTTCAATAGTTATTTCCTCTTCTCCAATGAACTTAGGAATATATTTCAGGTAATCTCCAGCAGGGAGAGCATTCATGGGCTGAGGTAAGACCAGGGGGCATATCTTGCAACCACTATGGAATACATTCTGTTTCTAGGAGGATTAGCACCTTCCATAGGGATATGAGGTGGAGGAGAATTAGGAGGAGAAGGTGTTAGAACAGGGGATACTAGAACTGAGCTTCTGAGAGGAAAGGGAAACAATAGAGGATTTGGAGAAAAGGCTACCGGGCTTGAGGGGATAACTATTTCCCTTTCTGTGAAATCAATAACTCTAATAGGAGGAGGAGTGGTAAATCTTGGGGTAGGAAAATATTCTGATGCACTAGATATAAACCACAATATAATTTCAGGGGAGAGTGGAGTGGCAAGGCTTTCTCCCTCCAATCCCAGACCAGGAGGGGAAAACTCAACAGGAACACTCCCAAAATTCAAAGTTTGGGAAACTCCAACATAAGGTATAACATAAGGCTGAAAAGAAGAAATTGGAGCTCCTATAGGATAATGAAAATCATCAGAAATATATGGTTCAGTAGTAGAAGTACCTTCATGAAGGGCCTTTCCTTTTCTGATAATTTCTCTGGGTCAGCTTTAGGTGTTTCCAAAGTTAGCTACGGAGTAGACCTCATGTGTCTGCCTCTGGAAGCCACAACTGAGGAAGTGAGGTTGCCTCAGTGGAGTCACATCAATGGAGTTGCCAGGTGCACAGTTGCAATCTTGATGTACTAGGTTCTGATGCACCTTCAGAACCAATAAGCTTTGTCGTTCAATCCTAGGGAAAATCTTCAATTCATCCCCGACAACGGTGCCAGAAATGTTAGCACTAGAAGTCACCCCTGGATTGTTACAGAAGTAAGACCAGTACCCATCAGTTTATATGTCACAGTGAATAGTTTTAAAGGGTGGTCTATTGGATGCAGTCTCAAGATTATATCACTTTAACTCAGAAAGCTGTCTTGGTGTGCATATACAAATGAGGTCTTGATATAACTTTAGTCATTAATTTTTCATAATCGTGAGTAGGCGGAAGAGAATGAGGAGAAAATGTGAAGGATTGCTATGGACAAGTGATATTCTAGCATCCTATAGAGGAAACATTTCAGATGTAAGATCCTCTTAGATATGAAAACTTAAAGAAAGAAAAAACATTGCGACAGTACTGCAATCAAACTTACATTACATTACAATCACAACACTCGACTGGATCATCCATGCCCGAGTTTTCAGAATCAGAGGAAAAAAAATGGAGAAATTGACTACCATTAAACAAGAAGTCTCAAGTGATAATACACAACCAGAGAACTAGAGGCCTCATCAAAACTTTACAATTGGGAGCATAGCTCTACCATCGACACTAAAAAAACATGAGAATGACTCCTATATACTCAAATCAAAACCACAACAACGAGTTCGAGCTTCGCATTGAAGGCATTACGTCTGCATGCTTCCTGGAAAACTGTGCATGCAGTCTTCTAGCCAGTCGTGAACTTTAGTTAGACGTAATCGTATTCCAGAATGGGCCTGCAAATGATTTGACTAGTTGAAATTCCTTTCCTGGAATTTCCATTTATGGTGGAAATGATGTCCAAACACCACCAACTTCTTTAATAACTTCGTCCTCGGGATCGGGGAGGCCCAAGTCAGCTTTGCATTTGTAGGACATGGTGGCCTCTTCTTCGTTTTTTGAGCTTTGTCAGAATTTCCTGTGGGGAAGTCATGTAGGTGGATGTGGAGGAGGATCTGACAAGAACGATGGGTGCGATCGACGTGGAGATGAGATGAGAGGCAACCATGTGGATGGACGTGACAGAGGAAAGGTGATTGGGAAAGCACAAATGATAGAATGTTGGTGCTGAGATGTATAGGCATGATGGTGGAGTGGCACGAGAATGTGACGTGGAGACCGAGGATAGAATTCGAGGGTAGGCGCAGTGGGGACAATCCACCAAGGTGGAGGTGAGAGGGAGTACGAGAGGAGGACACCTGGCAGGAGATGGTTGGTGGAAGTGAAATGGGATATGGAATAGAGGTGAGTGGACGCAGGTGTGCGGTAATGGGAGGTGGAAGGGGAGTGGGAGATGTGATAGGCGGAGGTGAGAGACATAGTGGGAGATATATGTCAGCGGGAGGCGAGAGAAGTAAGAGAGGGTGGTAAGCGGTCTACTCAGAGGGGGTAGGAAGTGGTAAGAGGTTTTAGGTGGGGGTGGTCCAAATTAAGGAGAGGGAGACACGTTAGTGGGAGGCCCATGCTCGGAAACCACCACCTCGGACCCCCCCCCTCCTCGCTAAAGGTAGAATGGTGGGGGGGAGGGGGGGGGTCCGATATGGGCCCTGTGTCGTAGATCTGAGTGCGCAAATCTCAGCTTCCCAGATCTACACACCTCTTACCACATCGAGCCAAAAGGTCAAATCATCGCCCGACTTGGGATAAAAATAATTTCATGGTTTTTTTAAGCCCCCATTCTTTCATTCTTTTTCCAAAATGTCAGCCCCTAGGAAACAAAACATCCTGATCAACTTTATGTGCTAACACTATGATTTCCTATAGGCCTGAGAGCCCTCCTTTAAACCCGCCATGAGTAGACATTGAGATTCATTATTCTCTCTTAATATTATGTTTTGGCCATATCCTGAGAGGGTTCTCGATATTTTTATGTTACTTTACAGTCACTGATGCATTTTATTCTCATGTCATGCTTCTTGTTGTTGTATTTTTTTTTCTAAATCTTGCTTACTGTTATTTCCGTAACACTTGACCACTTGCCTCTTGCATTATTGGCATCCATATTTTGACCATCTACACATGGAGAGAATAGCTATTGGGAGTGGACCTCAATTTCTAGTATCTTATTGCATTCATTTTTCTTAGGTCGATTCCATGCATTTCATATTTAGAAGGATGATGTTAATCCACTAGTTTCTTTTCCATGCTCATTAAACCATGAAAAATACACATGACAAACATACTTTTAGCTCTTTTTCATGATCGTTAAAACATAAAAAAGACACCTTCCGAGTAAAATTTCAACTCTTTTTTGTGCTCATTAAACCATGAAAAAGACACCTTCCAAGTAAAATTTAACCTCTTTTTCGAACTCATAAAAGGAAATGAAAATGACACCTCAAGAGTATACTTTTATATCTTTCTTGGGCTCGTAAAAACTGGATGAAAAATACATTATTGATCACACCTTCATCTCTCTTTTATGCTCATTAAGCCATAAAGGATACACTAAAAAAAAAAAAATCGGGTTTTTTTACCATGGATTGTATTTCTCAAAATGGCATCATCAGTCGTGTCACCATTGAACATGTCCTCTATTTGAGTCACTATATTAAAGTTGGGTTATATCTTGCCAAGGATCCATACCATCAATATGAGTCTCATTTAATCCTTTTGCTAGTTACTCTTCCAGTCATTATGGAGAGTGCTTCAATGCCTCCTGCATTGTTGCACTATACCACTGGTGCTCTTGAGTGATGTTTCCAAGTTATCATTTTTCCATGCTATTTGTTCAAGGGAATTTTATCCTAATTCAGGCCATCTGTTGTCCTATTGACCATCTGAGTCAACCATCCTTGTGTTAGTTGTGTTTGGTGATTGTATCTCTTCACATCATCTCTCAGTGTATGTTTTGTGTTCATTGATGAGGGATACATAAAGGACCTCCTTCAAGGATATATTCCTATTGAATTCAAAAAATTATCTCAAAGCATGATCCATAAACCAGCTAGTACCTTCAATATTGCAATTCTAAATGGTTGGCTTCCTTGAAATTGAAAGTGGGTCTACGTCATTGAATCATGATCGTTTGATTATATGAGTGTTCGACATCGGATCCTCTATTCACACTCGCTATATTGTACAAGTTACCTTTGGGTCCATTTTCATCATTCTTGGTCCCTCACTTCTGTTAATGGTATGCATGAAGGACCACTAATCAGATGATTTCTACCATGCTTGACATCATATCATTTATTCACATGATGTAGAATCATACCAGCGTGGTTTGGGATGAAGACCTTGAGTTTGGGGCGACATCACTCCTTCATATTACCCCTCCCAAGTTGCGATGGAGTATATCACTATTGTATGAGTACTTTGAATACTACAAGGACACTCTAATTGGTGCTTGATGTCTTCTTGATGTATGTTGTGACATAGATCCATGTTGTATTTGCTCGTGGATATGATCTTTTTGATGACATGGATCCACTGTGTACTTTTTTGTGGTCATGGTCTTGCATTTCATTTCATGGATGCACAATCTATTATGTTGGAAGCCATGATTTGTCTCTCTTATGAGCATGGGTATTCTTACCTCAGGGATGATCTATATATGTTGACTTGATGTTTAATTGTATCTCCTCACCGGTTCCTTGATTTCCAAGCTCCTTTCTTATGCCACTTGTCACCATGAATTTTTGTAATGTATTTTGGCCATTAATTCTTCTTCTAACCTCATACATTAGGGATAATCTATTATACTTGCATTTTCCACCATAGGTTTTGCAAGCATGTTATTTTATATTATGAGGCTAGAATTACATAATTGAGTAAAATGCTCATAATTATTTCACAAATAAATAATCATTTTGTCACAATTTCATAATTATGAAATAATAATTATTTCATAATTGAGAAAAAAAATCATCATTGAAAAGAAAGTTCATAGTGAGTTGGAAAAATCTCATAATTGAGCATAGAACTTGAGAAAAAAATATCATGATACAAAAAAAACTCATAATAGGTTGGAAAAAGATAAAAATTGAGCATGAAACTTGTGCATGACTTGTAATTTCTTAGTTCACATGGAATAAAACCTATCTATGATTTATAATTTCTTAGTTCACATTCCATCAAGCTTATCCATGACTTGTGTCCACCTAATTCACATGTCAGGAAGCATATCTCCAATCTCTTCTAAATTCCTATAAGAAGAGACCAAATCAAGGTGATGGAGGAGCTGGAGTTTGAGAGTGGTTACACTGGTGAAATAAAGATGGAAGCTAAAGTGGCCAATGAGGAGCATCGGTAACCCATAACTAGGAGCATCTCTTTCATGACTCAAGGGATCATTATATGATTGATGTATTTATATTTATTCATATTAATATAGAATTGTGTGCTTTCCCCTTCCATACTATTGTCTTCAGTTGTAGATGATATATTTGGTCTCTCCTTGGGTAGATCATAATATATTTGATTTGGATTTGTGATTTCCTAAGACTTGGAGAAATTCGTAGATTGGTATTTGGTTGTTGCTTATGTGCAAGAAGTAGGTTTCAGGAGCTAGAGCTGGATCTTCAGAGCTGAAAATGCTAGGATACATAAGGACAACCGTCGTTAAAAAGGTATTCCATCCTTTCTCTTAGTGTAAAAATTAGTGAATCTATTCAAATCTAGGGAAACCCCATACCTATCTATACCCACTATCTATCTTGGATTGAGGGTGCATCCAAGGGAGATATGGATTATACGTAGAGTATATTTATCGAAAATAGTAGTGTGCACCCACACAAATGAAAGCACACACCTTAGAAGAAACTATGGTCAGAGTTGTTTGAGTGATGGAAATGTGCACTGGTAGAAGCGAAGGGTAATCAGTATTTTAAAGATGAAATAACAATATCATGGTAACAAATGTGATTGCCCCAATTTGGATGAAGAACCACAAGCTTTACCCTTCATGTGGTGAAGCTTGATATCCTTTAGAAGTTATGTTGCAATTTTATCCACTATATGTGATATGATTTGGTGGAAGTCAAACAATAATTGGCATGGGTATATGAAATATTTCAGAATACCAAGGACCAAAAAATTTAGCATTTGAAGAGTTTCAAAATGGGGAATTTAAAGAGCTATAACTTAGTCTATAAATTACTCTTCTTGAGACAAAAAGGGGGTTGGTTTGGAGTTTTTTAGTTTTTTGTTTACAAGTGAAGATCAAGCATATTCAACATTGAAGTGTTACCCTAAGTTTTGGATAGTGTTTTGAAAGAGTTGTTTGAGACAATGATAATAGTGAAAAACAGAGCCATAGGGAGTGAAGCGAGGTTGGACTTCAATAGCCCA
Organism: Picea mariana; assembly: GCA_032191745.1. Classification (NCBI taxonomy): domain Eukaryota; kingdom Viridiplantae; phylum Streptophyta; class Pinopsida; order Pinales; family Pinaceae; genus Picea; species Picea mariana. The sequence continues at coordinate 27,661 of JASDQU011179916.1, forward strand.
TTCTCATTCTAGATGAAAATTGAAGTTCATAGAGAGGAAGGAAATATTATAATAGTTCAGAGTCCACTTCACCATGTCCTATATTCATTAGATCCATTGTAATTTTGTTAAAAGAATCAATAAAGAACATATTAATCCATTCCATTGGTGGAGTTTACTTGAAGCGGGTTTCTATAAAGTAAATTTTTGTGCTGATTTGTTTTAGTTGAATGTATCTTTTAAATTTCTATTATTAATGTTTTCTACAATTAGATAACAAAACCACATTTACTAGTGTATTAAACAATAAAAAAACCAATATAGGATTCATTGTGACACACTAGTTAGTGAGATACATGTTATAGTTTATGTATCATATTAGTATCAAATTGATTTTTCTTGAAGCTTGAAGTAAGGAAAATTATAGGGGAAAAACTAGTAGGGTTTTAAAATTCATTGGGCGATTTTTTTGTATAAAATGGGCTTACTAAGAGTAGGCCACCATTTATTAAAAAAAAATTACTAAGAAAATAATTAGCCAACACTTACGAGCATTGAAAATGTTTTCCCCCCTTAGAAATTCGAATTGAATCCTTCATTTGCCCCTAATTTCCAGAAATGGAGGCTTATGATAGTGATTTCACCCTTTATCTTTGATGTAAATTGAACTTGTAGTTTCATTCACCCCCTATTTCTGGTTTGAAGGTAGTTTTTACTTTGAAATCGTCCACATTTCACGGAATCATGGATGATGGGGAATGATTTCATCCCTATATAATTCACATTTCCTATCCCTAGTTTATTGAACATGATTCGACTATGTTTATTGAGTACTCACTCATCTTGGAGACCTTAGACAACTATGTAGGTACATAAGACATAGTGTTACGTATTATTGGTGAAGGAAAATGTATTAATATCAAGAAGGTTAATGTTGAGGTTTAGAATATTATTGTTAGAGAGAGGAGGCATCTGTTTTGTTGTTGTATAGGCATTCACTCTCTTAGAAAGGTGTGTAATGCAATTGTTATTGAGTGAGGCTCAATGTGTTTCTTGGATTTTTAATTGTATTATACTGTGGAGGGTGTTGTTGGAATCTAACATTTTTTAAGTCAAATAGTCATCTATACTCTAAATGCCTTCGGAAATTTAGAAGGAATTCCAAATCTAAAACTGCTAAAATTATATTCCTCAATGCTTATTCATATTCCACAAGATTATAAACATAAACAATGTATGTTTCAAAGCAACATGAATTCTAGTTTAATACATATAAATAACTTGATATTTATATTAGCAAACAAAATCTTAGTTTTTCTAATTTATTTGTTCTTATATTTATGCTCTTTAGATAGACAATTATGTTTAAGTTCAATGTTGTCATCTTGAGGGCCTCTAGGTCCAACAGTGAAGGTTGAATATTTTTCACAATAGGTGATTCTTGGGAATTGAGGACAAGTTTTTATAGTGATAACTTTCCCAACCCATCATGGCATTATATGTCATTTCAACTATACATATTGGATCTTCTACAACTTGGAAAACCATGAACATCCAAATTACACTTGTTGCTAAAGAAATCATTAATTTTTTCAATGTTTATACTTGTGACAAATAAGATTATTTCCATCTTGGCATCCACTCTAAAGACAATTTGTTAGTGTTGGAGTTACTTCACACAGTCGTAATCCAATTCTTGGAGGTAATACTAGTTGTTCAAATTCAACTATATTGCACCAGGTCATGATCCTTTATCTACATCCACTTCTTCACATATTTTCTTGCATGCATACTCACTTGCCTTTGGTGTCACTTTATTGATGTATTTTTCATCATTGGTCCCTATTACCTAAAAATTTGAGTTGTCCCAAAAGATGTGTGGTGAATGTGTGAGACAAATCCATACTAGTATCGCTTTGGGAACATCCTCTTTAGAGTTGAAATCTAACTTCCAATGGTTCAAATACAACCTTTGGGGAGCATAAAATATGGACCATTTCTAAATATCATGCCATGATCTTCCTTTAACTGAAACAAAAGATGATGTAACTATGATCACAAAGGAAAAAGGTCAATGTCCCTCGTTTTAAGGGAGCCCATTGTTCTCTCAACCAAAATTTGATTACCTTGTTGTTTGTCCATTGCCCCATGACTTCCTAGATCGGTGTCTTTTCTACAAAGTGGAGGCTTTTCTCCTGAGAGAAATTCAATTGTAATTCAAATTTCTGGAACCACTACTAACTTCGACCTAACAAATATCACTTTGCCAATTCAACCCTATTTCTCTTGCTTCATTGCCTAAATGACTAGGGTTGAAAATTTGCAACTTCACTCTCAAAGGCACTTGTTCCTTCATTTGCAGCCATGGCAATTGTTGCTTACTCTATATGATTTTGTGTGATCAGTTTCTCTTGTAACAATCACCTTAAGATTTTGGCGTAGGCTAAGGTCCAAACGAAATGGACCTTTGCCAGCTCATGTTGCCGATCACCTCTGCCATTGAGCTCGTCTAAAAAATCTTCTCCCTGCCTTAGCATAGCATGGTCTAAAGAAGGTGAATCTAAGGAATGCCTTCCTTTCCATCTTAATTGGGAAGGTCAATGTTGAACCTAACAAGGAGGGTTCTGAATAGGGAATTGAAATCTCTGTATAAAATTAAAATTACTCCACAACTAATCATTTTCTGAATAGGAACTTGAAATCTCTATATACGACATTGCTAATCATTTCCCCCCAGTCTAATATGGCTTTGTTGTTGAATAAATGATTTTTTTCTCAATTTTTTTTTTAAAAGTAGTTTTCTTGATATTCAATTGAATCAAAGGAAACTTTCCAATACATATAGTGAAAGAAGGCTCGAAGCCATTACAACAATATACTTATTCATGTCATTTTTTAAGGGAATTGAACCCGGGTGGAAAGGACAACAATGATTCCTCTCAACCATCCAAGCTGTACCCAATTGATAAAGGATCTTTTTCTCAATTGTATTCATAGTATATAAAATTCTATATATTGAATAGATCATTATACCAAAGGGTATACTCAAGAACCCTAAATCCATGTTACAAACTAAGATTGAACAAAAAACTTGGCAAGGTTGAAGAGTAAGAGTTTGGCTTGATCTTGGGAAAAAATCAAATAATACAAATATTGAAAAGAGAAAAACTTGGCAAGCCCGTAACAATGCATCTCCTATTGTCCCTCGTAAGTTGGATTGAGTGAGAAGATTTATTTGTTTATGATTTTTTGTGTATCCATCCTCCTTTTTGACTTGTAGTGTTATGATGATTATAGATGTGCAACATTCCACAGTTGTGGCTTCAACCATAGAACGTAGACAGATACGATGCCATTCTAGTTCTCCTACTACGCCAGGTGCATTTGATGTAACCAAAGTTTGGATACTATAGTGTAATTTATTTGATGCTACGATGGAATTTGACCAAAACTGCATCATTACATTACAGATGCAGGAACTTCTATGTACTGAACAGTGAGATGAGTATTCTGTCAGTACATACATACTCATATTCATCTCACTATTCAGTACATACCAGAATAACTTCCTTGTATAGACAGTTATTTGTCATTTGTGAATGACTTGCTAAGACCATGCTGGATAGAAATCTGAGTTTATAATAGATAATTAGCGCTTGTGCAACAGAGTTGAGGTTGGGCCTTACTCAAGGATTAGATCATCCTTTGATCAACTCCAAGACAATAAATTTGCAGTGGTATCATGGATAAGAAAGCTAATAACAATTCCCCTTATAATGATCTCAATAATATGAGATATAATGGGAAGGATAACTTTTGAAGATTACATACATATTTTGAAGCTTCTAGGAAAGACAATAACTCATGTGCAATGATAAAATATTGTATTTATAGTTATAGCTAGATTGAATCATGGTTAGTATATTATGATAAAGTTGCGACAAAGTGAGGAATAATTTGAGACGATGAATCTAGAATGCTTTACATGGAATGCACTAAATTTCTATTCTTGTATGTTTTGAGGTGAAATCCCCTCTAATCCTTTTTGTATGGTTCCTCATATGTAGTCCTTGTTTTGAGGCTAGGGAAACATTGGAATATGCTTCCATATTTTCTAATAAATGTTGAAGTGAGAAGTGCTACAAGCTAACAATCATGAACAACTTGAATGTTCTATAAGAGCTTCTCTTGCACTTTGAACTGTAATGTTCATTCAAGACATAAGGCACAGTTTTTGAAACATACATTAATCTGAGGTCTTCTACAAGAATAAATGTATCCTTGCATGGAAAATGGTACCATAGTTTCGAAGCTCAATAAATTAGTCTATTGTTCTAACTTGAACATTGTTGCAAACAAAGACAAGGCATAACTGAATTGCACCGAATCAATTAAGATTAATCGATTTAAAGTTTACCTCAACTTAAATGTGAATATATTAAGCATACTAACATCCTAGCTTGTTGCGAGTGAATCGCAAGAACATCTATGGAACATTACAAGAGGAGGTGTGGCAAAGAGACCATTATTGAAGCTAGGTCAAACAAAGGAGGGGAAGGCCCCATTTACATCGACACTGCTTGCATTGTGGAAAATGGCATGGCATATCAATGGGGAGAAATTTACCAGATGTTCCATCGAGATTCCTATCCCAAGGTATCAAATGATGATTGAGATTTGGGTGTCTACCACGCTCTAAAAAGGTCTCGACTTTATCAGATAGCTATACATCCTGAAGTGTTATCGTGTACAGAGGCTATTTCTTGGATCATCCATCGAACTGACATTGACAATAGACTAATAAAAGATACTGAAGGGAAAGCTATTGCATCGTTTCAGGCCTCAACTATACATGCATGCGATAAGCTTCCTACTGAAGAGATTCAACTTACAGATGAATGGATGCTGAAATGTCCTCTAGATTGCAGAGAAATAATTAAGAATTGGTGGGTTCCAAGTGTAAGTTTTAGATCAAGATCCGAAGATTATCCCACGAAAATGCTCAGAGACCCTTACAGATATGTTATAGCTCTTATGTCTAGGATTTCTAGAGAAGCAAACATTTCAACATTCAAGGAATCTTAGGTTCCCTTGCTACACACTATCACAACTACTGGTCATATATTTAACTGGGTGGTTATCCTCTCAACCAACCTTGAAAAGTCCATATCAGTAGTAAAACATGCAGTGTCGGGGAAGCATCTGCATTTCCACATGTCATCCTACCTGTTGGATATGGTCTGCCAAGCACATGATTACCCAATAATGGGTTGGAGATGGAAAAAGAGTGACCTCCCTATTCATGTCTATTGTCAGGACTTGTGGGGGCATAAATATCGAGTGCACTATCAAAAAATTTCCGACCACTTCTTAATTTTTTTGTTCCAATTGTTATTCTGGGCCTGAGCACCATGCATGTCAGAGAAAGCAATGGAAGCTATCAACGAAATCAGTGATCGGTTTGTACTTGAGAATGTGACTTATATGAGGATCTACGGATCAACCAAACCTCCACACGTACTTCCCAAATTTGTGCCTGACAAACTGATGTTGTAGGAGGTAGCATACCACACCCTTGTACATGGGGTTGGGGTGTCCCTTTCCAAATATAAGAAACTGTCGTGGCCACCACTACCATTCTATGTGGGATTCTACAGTTTCAAAAACTCAAAGGAGGCACATGCTAAGGCAGAGGCTTTGACAACATTCAATTTCGGGGAAGAAATATTCCATAGATATGATCCCTGGAAGGTTCTCAGCCAACACTGTAAACTTTGCAAGCATAAGCGGCCTTATGAATCTGAAACATGGAGAGATGATGATATATACAAAAAGACACATAATTATGATGAGGTTATCTTAAGAAGGGGAGGCAGCTCTATGACTAAAAAAAGATCAAAGGTCGAGTAAGAAAAGGAAGCTAAAGAAGCAGAAGCCAAGGAAAAAGATGAAGAAGAAGGTGCAACTAAAGAAACAACAAAAAAAGAATGATTGGAGAAGGATCATGAAGCACTCCGAAAAAAGAAAGCTAAAGAAGAAGTTGTAGCTAAAGCAATAGCATAAAAAGAAAGGTTAGAGAAGGAGCCTAAAACACTTCATCATAAGAAATCTAAAGAAGAAGCTGCAAGTAAAGCAACAACTGAAAAAGAAAGGTTGGAGAAGGAGGTTGAAGCACGTCAGCATAAGGAAGAAGTAGAAGAAGAAATTGCAATAGCAGAAGCAGAGAAAAAGAGAAAGGGAGAAGAGGAACAAGAGAAAAGGAGACTCCGAGCAAAACAAGAAGCAAAGCTCAAACAAGAAGAAGAAGAAAGGAAAAAGAAAGAGGAGGAAAAGAAAGCACAAGAGAAAATCGATGACACTGATCCCATGGATACCGACCTACCTGAGGCTTCTAGCATACCATTGACTAGAGGCCATTTTCCTATGGAAGAACTAGGGTTGGGGGGGTTAACATCCTTCAAAGATAGTAGAGTGGTAAACCTAGACTCTTTCATATTTGACAGGGCCCAGGGAAAGATTGTACAATGAACTGTAAGAACATTTACCATTTCAGGTGTTCAACCAGTTACAAAAACCACAGAAAAAACAATAGTCTGAGACACTAGCAAGGATCCTATAGCTATGGCCTCCGCTAGTGTAGCATTTACAATGGCCGTGGAGAAAAATATCAGAGACTATACCAAAGAAATAGGAAAATACAAGGCTCGAAATGCGGCCCTGGAGGAAGAAAATAGATGTTATAAACAGGAAAGGAACAGTGTCACAGAGCACAAAGCATGTGCTAATGAATTACACAAAGAATTATGTGATATGGCAAAGAAAGTATATCCTTGTCTACGGTAATTCCAAGACATAGCTGCTCAAATTTTGTCATTATCTGATCAGGTTAAGAAGAAGAACATCGAGCTGACAGGAGTGCGCATCACCATTGATGATCTAAATAGGTGGCCTCAAGAACATCCAAATGCACCCTCAGAAGTCTCAAGGATGATCGAAGAGGAACATCGAATGAACTATACAGCCATTGCAAGGGCCTAAAGCACTGAAATTAAGTTGGAGCAAGATATAGAATACTCCATTGGCACCTACAAGCGACTTTACTTGTTGGCAGATAAATTGATTGAAAAATGCAGGTTACCCAAAATCGGGGATTTGGGAAATCCAAGGCCAACAGAGCAAGTCTTTGCAGAATTAGAAGAGGCCATGAATGCTAGGGAAATCTCCATAAGCATAACTCAAAGAGTAACCCAAGGAACTTTAAAAGAACATATTGTTGAGCCAGCCAGAGAACATTATATGTTAATTTCTTACTTTGCTACTTTGAAAAAAGACATGAAGACTGTAATTCAGAAAACAACTGATTATTCAATTACATTAGAAAGTTTTCTTTTTAGGAGAATTGAAATGATCTCCTCTTATCATAAGATTTGGACTGCTTATCTACAAAATCAAGGTTAGGGAGGAGAATAAATTTCCAATTTTGTAATGTATTGTATAAAGTATTGTGCTAATGTATTATTAAGATGATTAGCTATACGACTCTTACTTTTTGTAATTTTGGAGAACTACGTACTGAAATTTTAATGAAAATAAGACCTCGTGGCCATTTTTGTAGGGGAAGTGAGTTAGCGTTGTGTGATGTACTCGTTGAACTGTTTCTAGTTTGTGTTTTGCCATCTTCACTACTGTAAAGTTATATTATCCATATGAAAAAATATTCTTTTGTGAGTTTCCATGGCTTTACTTAGACTTGGACCTACTAATTCTACATGGAGTGTCATTCTACATGAAAAAACATTCTTATTGTAGTAGTTGATTATTTTGCCTTGTATTTACTAAGATAAATACATGATTATTTTTGTAGGTTTTTGTCTTGCTGCAAAAGCTAGATTAAAATAACAACTTTGAATAAGATGGCCATAGTACAGGTTTTTATTTTCTCTAAACAATTGATGTTTTGATTATTTATTTATTTACTAGATAGATAACATGGTCTTATTAGTGATGCAGTGTATTACATGGACTAAATATATCACTGCGTAACTATTTCAGGAGGATTCAAATTATAGAGTTCTCAAGGAAAACAATGAGTGCAACTACTTTTATTTTTTGTCCAATGAATGCAATGGTCTACGACGTACCAAGTGTTCTACATTTAATCAACATATAAAAGAAGTACATTCTTGGGGACCCATAACATTACATGTTGGCACGCCACGTGGATTTCGGTACAAGCTTAGATCTGAATCCAATTTGGAAATAGATTGTTACTGAAAAAATTATGACATTGAATATCGTTATAAGAAGAATAGAAAGGTTGTTGAGACCACTGCCATTCGAAAAGAGGTTCAAAACGCGGTACGCTATTTTTTTTAATGAAATTTTATTTTCAGGTATTTTCATTAAATTATGCTTTACTGATGTATGCATTTTGTTTTCATGTTACAGGGGGTGAAGTGTGCTCAAGAGTTGAGTGCAAATGCTTTGGAACGTGTGAGAAGACGCGTTTATGAATATGACACTAAATCAAAGGAAAAAAAAATTGCATTAAAAAAAATGTTCGCAAGAAAATCATTAAGGACAAAAATTGGAGTATGCTACGTAAAATGTTTAATGAGTCACCACCCGTAAGAGCTATTCAAATTTGTATTTTTTTTTGTTGGATACGAATTCAATACTACATGGTGTTTAATAAAATCACTTTTTTTTTAGCAAGTTTTTCTTGTAACAAAAAATTTTGTCTACCTCCTCCTAATGTAAAGAGGATGATACCTTATCTATTGAAGAGTCACCCAGTGTACATTTTGTAAGATACCACATGTTTTGTTACATAATTCTACAAAATACTAAATGAAAACCCCTTTTATTGACATATTTTTTTACAATGGATGTATTTATTTGAATATATGCAGGGAAATATTGTATCTATTGGTGATCCATCTTCATGAGATATCGAGGAAAGGGTGGATGGTGTTAAAGATGGGGAAGGAATGAGTCAAACTCCTATTGTTGGGGAAAATGTTGAAACTCCTTTTAATTCACCAAAGTTTGATACTTCTGCTAACCAAATTTCAAACCCATTATATGACAAGACGCTAGACGTTGTTGTTGAAGAAAATCAGATATTTGATAGTATTGACACAATTCATTATTTCGAGCAAAGCTCAAAGGCTTTGTATGATAAGACACCAAACACCATCGCTGAAGAAAACGAGAAATTTCATACTAATGACACTATTCAATGTTCCTATGGGCAATACTCCAGGCCAATATTTGATATGACACCAGATAGTGTTCCCTTAGGCCCACAAACTTTTGATAGGACTCCCACGGGATTAGATGACCCATTTGATTTTTCAGTGAATTTGCAGCCATCTTCTTATAAATGTGGTGAAGATCCAAGAAAAATTGTCCATGATGAGAAAGAAACAACTTTGTTTATTGAAGACGGTCGCAGTGATGGAGAGGACATAACTACGGTAAGTCGTGGAGAGGTCAAAAATGTGGTAAATAAGGGTGATATTAGAGAATCCTTTATGCTGGAAAAAACAAATTTGTGCACAAATACACACAACAGGGGTCGCAAAAGGACCTTTCTCACCCCAGATGGAGCAAAGGGTGGGAAATCCAATTATCGTCACCCATCATTCTATTCAAAATCTATTGCCCAAACAAAGAGGACACACACATGCACTATAAAGAAAAATAGGTGTGAACTCTTCTTGTTGATACTTTATAATATCTATCGAATTTTTCACATTTAAATATATTGTTTTTTGTTGATGGATTATAATATCTATACTATGTTTAAAATGAAGTTATTTTTTTTGTATTCAAGTATTTTTTATGTTTCTTTGACAGGTAACACTTGCAACGACAGGTAACAAAAGAGGGGGCAAGATGCATATACAACACAAGGTTTAGTACAGTGATGGAATTTTTTATCTTTTGGATAAGGAAGCTCATATCTACTTCTGTGTATTGAAGGGCATGATGCTTGGAATTCAATATACCTTAAAAAGAGTTGCAGAAGAGAGACGATAAAGTTGGGATGAGAGATTTTCACTGCTTAAGAAGAATAAGAAGTGGCATGTAGAAGTTTATTAGTCATTTTGTAAAGCTCAACTTCATCCTCCTGGGGAAATCTCCATTAATCCTTGACCGAATTGATAGTTATTGTTTTGTGTATTTTTGAAAATATCAATCTAATATTCTATATGCATGGCTCAACTATATTTGCTTTGGCATCACTATGTGGAACTTGTGAAAATTATTTGTATATATTAAAGTTTTGGCCATATAATTGCAGAGGGCACATTTTTTGCATTCCTTGCTAATGTTCTATATGCATGGCTCAACTATATTTTCTTT
>JASDQU011179917.1:0-10929 GCA_032191745.1 Picea mariana
TGGAGGTCTTGCGGCACCGGGGGTGTCTCTGTTGCTTGTATGGCATGGAGTTGGGCAATGACACTAGAATGACCTTTTTTGAGCAGCTTTTTCATGTGATGGGAACTAATGATCTCAGGTGAACCAACGGAGATTCCTTGGAATTTATATTGGTGGCCTTCCTGGTCGAATTGCATGGTTAATTTCTTAAAATCCATGAGAATGGGACCCAAAGTCCTTAGCCATTCTGCACCTAACACAATGTCACAACTGCCCATGTCGATAGCAAACATATGGGATTTTAGGTGGCAGTCACCGATTTGGAGATGCACATTTTCACAATGCCCTCCATATTTCATGGAACCACCATTGGCAATCATGAATTGGAAATTGTTGACGGCATGGATGTAGCAATGAGTTTCTTGAGCAATGCGGCGATGAATAAAATTATGGGTGCTTCCACTATCAACTAGAATGATGACCTTCCGATGCTTGATGTAACCGATTAACTTGAGGGTTTGGGGAGTAGAGAAGCCAGTGAGAGCATTGAGGGAAATGACTGGTTCTACTTTGGGAGGGTCTGAGGGAGGGGTTATGTCATTGATTTCAGGTGACTCAGACACAAGGGGAGCTTCAACATCCTCTTCTGAAATATCCTTAGAGATGGCCATAAAAATATTTTGTTCCTTACACTTGTGGCTCGAGAAATATTTGTCATCACAATTATAACAAAGTCCTTTGAGTTGGTGTTCAACCATTTCAACCCTGGTCAATTTTTGGATCTTTAGTGGGGTGGAGGGAGTAGTGGGATTGACGGGTTTAGGGCGAGGGATAAAGGAGGGTTTTCGATTTTGAGAAGATACAACCTATTGTTCTTCTTTAGCTCTTTTAGTAGCCTCCACCCAACTTGAAGGTCAAGCCATGAGGACATGGGTCCGAATCTCATCCTTGAGGCCACTGATAAAACACTCTCAAAAGAAAGCATCAGTCATGCCCTCTGTTCGAAAATCCAGGCACTCAAAGGCAGTTATAAAGTCTTCCACTGTTCTTGATTATTTCAACTTTGTCAAATGGCCCAAATGGTTGGTGTCAGTGTCAAAGCGTTCATAAAGCTCAATCAAAAATTGTGTCCAATAAATATACCCTTGACAGGAAGTTTTTCTCTATTGCCACCATTGCTAGCGTTCTTGATCTAGATGGAGAACACCATACCGGAGTTTGGCCAAGTCATTTTTAATGCCGTATAAAGAGAAATGATGTTCCATTTGGGTTACCCAACCAGTGGGGTCTGAGCCATCAAATTTGGTCACATCCACCCACAGAATGCATAGGTCACGTTGAAAGTGATGGTGCTGAACGTTATGGGAATGGGAGGAATGTTCACCTTCAATATTTGGAGGTGCATTAGAGAAAGGGTCATCTGTAGGAATCTTTAGTTTGGTGCAGAGTGATGCAAAGACATATTCAATATGGGTGGTCAATTCTTGTTTGACTTCTTCCATTGAGGACTACATGGTTGTATTTATGGTTGTATTGATGGTTGTATCGATGGAGGAAACATTAGCACTAAGTTGTTTCACTTCTTTTTGGGTCTCGAGGAGACCAAATTGTAAGGTGTTGAAGTGAGATTCCAGGTCTTCGCTATAGGTATGGGCCATGACGATGGGGGAACTGAAAAGGGGAGGGCAAGGTCAAATTTTTTTTCAAAAAATGATATGGATGAATGTGATAAGGGTGAAGAGATGAATCCAATGGAATAGGTCTCAAATAATGGTGAAACAATTTCCAGACTTTTTTTTTTTTAACACCTGCGGAGTTATACTCCGGTCTGAAGAATACTGCAGAGATGAAATCCCCAAATGATTAACCAGTTAGAAAAGTGTAGTGATTTGGCAACTCGAACACAACTGCATGGCAACAGATCTTGTCTGTTTTAATTTGTTTATGTTTCTGTCCCCCAAGGGTTAGGTATTCAAGGGTTCTATAGAAAAGGGTTTGCCCTGTGCTATAGCTCTCTGATATATGTGTGGGGTCCAACAGTAGTACTCATCCCAATATCTCAGGGCACTAACTAAGGAGGATAGATCGTACCCTTAGCTGTACTACCCGACTACCCAGGTACTAGAGAGTAGCTTCCCGAGTGTTGTTCTCGGTGGCACTATAGCAGTCAGGCAACCGATTGGTTTATCTAAAGAGGGCTTCAAGAAATCTAGGTCGATTCATACATAGGTGTTGTCTCATGCGCTACCACTCGAAGGGGTACCAATAGGGGTTACAAGGGTGGCCAATAGATGCGCGCTTAAGAACCACTTGTATTTCCTGCGTGTATGAATCCCTCAACCACGGTTTTATGCGTGTAACTATAGATCTCTGTGGCTTAAAGATGCCGGAATACGTCTCTACCCTGGAAAAAAAATTCCCACAATTTCTGCCAAGGAAAGTGCTCTAATACCACTTGTAATATACTAGATATAAAAAGTATGCAGAACAGAAATAAAATGCTAGAAATGTAAGAATAACAGTAATATAACCAGCATAACCTCCACAATAACACATAAATGATATAAGAACAACAACAAAAATAACACTTTGATTCAGAAAGCAATGTTCATGGGCCTCTTTGAGGGGGAAACCTCCAGTTGAGCAGCGCTCTATTACAATAATCTCCAAGCTAGGGTTCTCATACCCTCGACCCTTATTTATACTAAATATGTCTATCAAAAGAAGCATCTAAAGGAAGATCCTTCTAGAAGCGAAAGCTTCTATTAGGTCTTCTTACATCCGCCTTATTCTATTTTATTGAAAGGCCTTATTAATATTGACCTTTATTACATCCGAATATATCGCTCTACCTATGTGCGGATTAGGACCCTAACATTTCGATCGTTCCCTTTTTTATAATATAAATTTCCCATTTTTTGTAAACATATGTGTGTGTGGAATCTACAAGGTCATATTTATGTGTGTCCAAGTGGGCAATGAAATTGTGCAACCTACTTAAAAATAATGTCAAAAATTAGAGATATTGAAAAGGATTCAGAGAAAAAAAGATTTCATTGTTTTTATAGCCTGGTCCACCATGGTCATCATGCGAAAAATAAATTCAAAGAAACCAACTCAACAAACATGGAGGTGAAAATTTTCAATTCCACCCAGAAATTTGAATATCTAGGAACACACACAAACACACACACACACACACACACGCGCGCGCGCGCGCGTTATAAAATGTGTGTGCTTTCCTAGAACACGTGTTCTTTTTTCCATGCATCATTTCAAAACATACAATTAAAATGCTCATGATCCTTTTTTTTAGAAGGAACAAGTCAAATTTGGTTAGCCCAAAGACTTATTTGTTAGAAAAAGAGGATCCTAGAGAAATAAAATAAAACAGATGCGAAAATAAAACAAAGAAGATACGCAATACAATAGAGACACAGATATATGTGGTTCACCCAATGTGGGCTACGTCCACTAGAGAAATTTCCAGGTCCTTCCTTTATTATTATCCAACAAATGAAGGGATGAAACCTACAACACACCCGTTGTAACTTCCTCTTCTTTCTCTTACAGTCTCCTCTCTCAGAATACAATATTCACTCCCTTCTCTAACCGCAATACAACTCCCTCATACAGTAAAAAAATGTTTCCTTCTAGGGAAAAAAACCCTAACATAACTTCTACCGTCAAATTTGTGACCTTATAATGAATGGTTCAAATTGACTACGAAATTACAATATTTGAATTGCATTAAAAATAAAAATTTGTCCCCCTCAAGACCAAGAATTGTGTATCCTACAGTTTCTTTGACCTACATGTAAATTAAGAATATAATCAAGCTCCACAACCAACAATCTCCCACTTGGAGATTGATCACAAAAAATCTACTCCCGCCATACCTGTTGGACTATGATCCACCTTGGACCTAGAAAATTTCTCATATTCACCTTCATGCTTGAAGGCCAACTGAAACTGAGAAAGAACTCAATTTCTCCCTAGTTTCTACCTTTGTTAACATGTGTGTAGGATTATAGCTAGTGCGTATCTTTTCCAACTTCAATTGTCCATCTTACAGAACGGATCGTATGAAATGGTACCTGAGTTGTATATGTTTAGTCTTAGAATGGAAGGTTGAGTTATTTGTAAGATGAATGGAACTCTAATTGTCACAGTACAACCTGTTATTCCCATGTTGCTTTCCCAATTCCTCCATAAACCTTTGTAACCAAATAACCTCTTTACTAGCCTCTATAGTAGCAACATACTTTGCTTCCATTGTTGAAAGTGAAAAAACCTTTTCTAGTTTATAAGTCCAACTTATTGATGTTCCACCTATAGTAAAAACATACCCCATGGTGCTCCTCCTGCTATATTATTCACCTGACATATTTGAGTCAACGTTTCCCTGTAAAACAATGTTTGAACCTCAAAAACATAATGCATGAGTAGTAGTACCTCTCAAATACTTGAGAATCCACTTCACTGGATCCCAATGTTCTTTACCTAGATTGTTCATATACCTACTCACAACTCCCATTGCATGTGCAATATATGGTCTTATGCACACCATCGCATACATCAAGCTGCCAATTTTTGATGAATAATGGACCCTTGACATGTATTCTATTTGCTCCAGTGTCTTGGGACACATTTCCTTGGTTAATTTGAAATGGCCAGCGAAAGGTGTACTTGCTAGTTTTTCATTCTCCATTCTAAACCTCTCCAACACCTTCTCTATGTACTCACTCTGAGACAATGTCAAATTGTGATTTCTCTTGTCTCTTATTATTCTCATACCAAGGATTTTCTTTGCAATAGTGAAATCCTTCATCACAAATGAATTAGCTACTTTCCTTTTTAGCACATTTATATATTGCATGTTAGACCCTTCAACAAGCATGTCATCTACATATAATGGCAAGATAATATAGTTTCCATTTTCTAGCCTCTTAAAATAAACACAGTGATCAGAATGGCATTTACTATAACCTTGTTCTGTCATAAACCTTTCAAACTTCAAATACCACTTCCTTGGAACTTTCTTTAGGCCATACAATATCTTCTTCAAACTGCATACTAAATTCTCGTTCCCTTTGACCTCATACCCTTGTGGCTACTGCATATAAATATCTTCCTCCAAATCTCCATGGAGAAAAGTTTTTTTTACATATAATTGTTCAAGATGCAAATCTTCTACTACCACAAGACTTAAAATGGTCCTAATTGAAGTCATTTTAACAATAGGAGAAAATATTTCATCAAAATCTATACCTTTCTTTTGTGCAAAACCCTTTCCAACAAGTCTGACTTTGTACCATTTTTTCCTCCATCTTCTTCCTTCAATTTGTAAACCCATTTATTATGCAATGCTCTTTTTTCCTGTAGGAAACTAAACAAAGTCTCAAATTTGGTTATTTACAAAGGAATCCATTTCCTCTTTCCTTCCTTTCTCCCACTTCTTTTTAGTGTCTACCTGCATTACCTCTTCATAAATTTTTGGTTCACCAGAATCAATTAAGAATAAATAATACAATGGAGAGTATCATTTAGGGGGTCTACTTAACCTGATAGATCTTCTAGAAACATTTGCAGGAGTTTGAAGTATGTGTTGCTCCTATTGTTGTACATTTTGATTTCTTGGTACCGTTGGAGTTTCTTTTTCAGTGATCTCATCAAGCACTATGTATTCTGGATTTTATTCTTCTTGTTTCATCCCCTGCAATTGATCTTTGTACATGACCTTCTCATTGAACATGACATCCCTACTCCTAATGATTTTGTGATTTTCATAATCCCATAAGTGATAACCAAAATTATTAACACCATATCCAATAAAGTTACACTTCTTTGATTTTTCCTCAAGCTTTGTTCTATTTTCTTTATCAACATGGAAAAATGCTTCACAATCGAAAGTCTTTAGAAATTATTAGTTTACATTTTTACCTGTCCATGCCTCCTCTGGAATTCCACCATCCAAAGAGCTTGAAGGTCCTCTATTTATTAAGTAAACAACAATATCTACAACATATACCTAGAACTGTAAGGGAAACCCTGCATGCAATCTCATACACCTTGCACACTCCATGATTTTCATGTTCATACTTTATGACACACAATTTTCTTGTGGTGTTCCTGGAACTGTATTCTCTCTACGAATCCCAATGTATGAACAATAATTATCAAACTCCTTGCTGCAATATTCACCTCCATTGTTTGATTTGAGAAACTTCATCCTATTTCATGTCTCATTCTCAACCAAAGCTTTCCATTTCTTAAAAGTATCAAAAGCATCATATTTTTGTCAAATGCAATAAACCCAAGTTTTTCTAGTTGCATTCTCAATAAAAGTAACATAATAACGAGAGCCACCAAGAGATGATACTTGAGCTGGTCGCCATACATTTGTATGCACAATCTCTAACTTTTAAATCTTCTTTTATTTTCCGGCTTTGACTAATTTGACTCTCTTATGTTGCCCATAAACACAGTGCGCAAAGAAATCCAAATCAACTTGTTTAAGATCTGGCAACAAATTCCTTTTTTGAAGTATCTGCACCCACTTTTCACTCATGTGTCCAAGCCTACGATGCCACGGTGTTGTATCCACTCTTATATAAGCCAAAGAGATAGAAGAGTCAATATTAACAGTACATAAATATAATGTACCTACCTTTTCTCCTTTTTCCATTACCAATGATCATTTAGTCACCTTCCATTCCTTATATGTAAATATAGATATACAGTCTTCACTTTCCAACTGCCCCATTGAAATTATATTTCTTCACAGATCTGGTATATGTCTCACCTCTTTCAGTAACCATTGGTTTCCATTATTTTTCTTTATTTGTAGCTTACCCATTCCAACAATTGACATGGTTCATCATCACCCAAATAAACCTGTCCAAAATCACCTTGAACATAATCTTGAAAATATTTCTTATGGGGTGTGGCATGAAATGAAGCCCCTGAATATACCACCCAAGACTTAGTAGTATTATCTAATGAAAGAATCAAAGCATCTTGTAACACATCACATGTTACATTTTCTTCTTGATTTTTCTCCTACTTTCCATCTCTTTGTTTCTTTGGAGCTCTATAGTATTTCTTCATATGTCATTTCTTCCCACAATTATAGCACTCTATCTTTCCTAGTCTGGATTTGGATCTGCCCTTCATAGAATTCCCACGGTTCCCTAGAATCTTTCCTCTTTCCTTTTATCTTCCTTTGTTCTCCGCAATCAACACGTTACCTGATGTCTGGAATGTTCTTTTCCATCACATTTCCTCACTAAGGATAACACCAATAACATCATCAAATTTTAGATTGTTTGAACCAGAGATAGAGTTACTTACAACAATGACCAAACCATTACAACTTTCTGGTAATGAGCACAAGATTAAAGAAGGCCTAACCTCATCATCAAAGGTCACTTTTACAAAACTTAGTTGATTGGTAACCATATCGAATTCATTTAAATAATATGCAATAGACCCACCTTATGACATCTTCATATCAAATAATCACTTCATTAGAAACACCTTGTTGGAGGCTGAGGGTTTTTCATATAGTCTAACTAGTGCCTTCATCAGATCCTATGTTGTTTTTTCTTTTGAAAAAATGGAAGTCATCGATGCTGCCAGGAACAACCCTATCATTCATAGTTCCTTTCTATAAATAACCTCCCATTATTCATCCTTTATGGCCATCAAATTCTTTTTTATTCTGCCCAATGGTAGGAATAGATCCTTCTAATTTAAATAATCATCTATTTGCATCTTCCATAGCTAGTAGTTTTGGTCATTAAATTTATCGACCCTAAACTTTCCATGTTCCTCCATTGCTCCCACTCGAATTAGGAACCCTCTTTTCCTGCGAGTTACCTTTGGATCTAATGCCAATTGTTATAAAAACAATATTGTATAGAAATACAATAAAACAAATGCAGAAATAAGACATGGAACATACACAACACAATAGAGATACATATATATGTGGTTCACCCAATGTGGGTTACGTCCACAAGAGAAATTTTTAGGTCCTTCCTTTATTATTATCCAAAAAATGAAGGGATACAACCTACAACACGCCCATTATAACTTCCTCTTATTTATTTCGTAGTCTCCTCTCTCAGAATACAATACTCACTCTCTTCTCTAGCTGCAATACAATTCCCTCATACAATAAAATAGGGTTTCCTTCTAGGGAAAAAAACCCTAACATAACTTCTACTGTCAGATCTGTGACCTTATAATCAATGGTTCAAATTGACTACAAAATGGTTCATATTGTCCAAGAATTGTCTATCCTATGATTTCTTTGACCTGCATATAAATTAGGAAGATAACCGAGCTCCACAACCAACATTATTATTACCTCAAAAGATAGTGTTTGCTACCTCATGGAGCAATATCCATTCTTCTTGGAATTTCTGAATGGAAGGCATATTAACTTCTATCCTTATGGTTTCTAAGACTAAGGCACTTGCTTGGAATGTAACCTATGATTTCCCTATTAGAAACATAACTTTGGTGGATGATCCAATTTATTTAGATAACCGTTGGGTCTCCTCATCCTTCAATAAAAGAGAATATTGAACACTAGAAACTTCCTTTAAGGTCTAAATCCCTAGTTTCATCCCATAATCATGTTCAAGGCCTTCAAATTCATCCCTCTCATGAAATACTTGCTAATGGTGCTCATAATCCACAAAAAGGACAAACATCCTCTATGCATGCCAATGTGATGGTTTGAGGCCTCAACTATGGCCCTTGAGCCTTGTAATCTTCATTTAGGGCCTAAGGCCCTTTATTTCCCCTTGCCCAACCATGGTTAAGGAATCAAGAACCATTCATTGTAGGCAAATCCTCCTAGAGGTGCTCATATTCCACCCAAATACCAAACATCCCATAGAGAGGACATGTGTAATGGTTTTAGGCCTCGTTCATGGAAATTAATCTTAAGAAAAAAAAATTAGGGCTTAAGGCCCTTATTTCCTTCCTTGGCCATGCTAAAGGCCCTAAAATCCATTCTTGAATTGCAAAACCTACTAATGGTGTCCATTTTCCCAATCATAGGTCAAAGATTCCCTACAAAGGTCTTATGTGGTGGTTTAAGACTACTTCGCAAGGCTTGATCTTGAGAAGATTCAAATAGGTCTTGAGCAACTTATGTTCCTTCCTTGATCATGGTCAAGGCCCTAAGTCCCATACTTGGTATGTAAAACCTCCTAATGGCACACATATCTAATAAATACATTGAACATCTCTTAGAGAATATTTATATGGTGGTTTGAGTCTTTGTTCAAGGCACTTGATCATAAGAAGCTCTGTTTAGGGACTAAGACCCTTGTTGTTATCCAAAAACCATGGTATAGGCCTCATTCTTGTTGTAAAAAACCTACTAATGGCGGTCATATTAATAATGGGAGAGCATGGATTTCCTACAAAGGTTGCATGTGGTGGTTCTAGAACTACTTCACAATGATTGATCCCAATAATATTCAAACAGGGCCTAAGAAACTTATATTCCTTCCCTAACCATGGTCAAGGCCTTGAGTCCCACACATGGTGTGTTACACCTCTTGATGGCCTCTACATCTAACCTATATTTCAAGCATACTTTATAGAGGATATATATAGTGGTTTGGGGACTCATTCATGTCACTTGATAATGAGAAGCTTTGTTTAGGGCCTAAGGCCCTTGTTTTCCTCCCTAACCATGATATAAGTTCCAAGACCCATTCTTGTTGTGAAAAATCAACTAAACACACCTTTATTTGTAATGGGAGGAAAATGATTGCTTATTTAGGTTTTTCATGGTGGTTCAAGGAATCCTTCACAATGTTTGAGAAATGTTTGACCCCTAAAAAATTAATACAAGGCATAACGACCCTTTTTTTCCTTCCCTAACCATGGTTGACTCCCCAAAACCCATGATCATATCCCACCCAAAGGACAAAGATATGTTAGAGAGGATCTATGTGGTCGTTTGAGAACTTGTTCATGGCACTTGAGCTCAAGAATATTCATTTAGGGAATAAGATCCTTTATTTCCTCCCTCAACCATGGTACAGACCCTAATATCTATTCATATTATGAAAAACCTAATAATGGTACCCATATTCACAATTGGAGGCTAAATATCACGTACAAAAGTCTTGTGTGGTTGTTCATTGACACCTCTCAATGCTTAAACTTGAGAAGATTTATATAGGGCCTAAAGATCATATTTTTATTCCCTGACCATGTTTAAGGTCTTGAGACCCAACCATAGTGTACAAAACCTCCTAATGGAACTCATATCCAAATCATAAGCTAAATATCCCTTAAAGAGGATCTATGTTGTGGTTTGAGACCTTGATCACTGTGCTTGAGATTGAGAATGTTTTTTTAGGGCTAAGGCCCTTTTTTTCCTCTCTCAACTATGGTAAAGGCCCCGAGAACAATTTTTGGTGTGAATATTTTAAAGTAATGAACTAAGATGAGGAGGGGGCAATCTAAGTGACTAGCTAGTCCAACAAACAGAAATCTCAAACCATAGTGAAATATCAAACTTAGTGTTTAAATTCTTTCTTTCCATCCATGTTTTTAGAGGGAGCAGATCATTTTTTTTCTCTAGAGGTTGGTTTCCCATAATATTTTCCTTCCACATTTCGATCTCCCTATCATTACTAGGAATCCAAGTTATTTTGGAGTGGATTATAGGGACTAAAAGTTTGAGAATTTTCCATACATGAGATGCATTGTGATTTTCTAGCAATCCATTGATGCACCTCTTGTGACTTCCATTGAAATATTTTTTCTACAAAATTTTCTTCCACCAATCCAATCTACATGTGACTATCCTCCAAATAATCTTAGCACCCAAGGCTAAGTCCATGAGAGATGGTTCCTTGATCCCCGAGACTCCTATTACTTTTGGGGCTATGTATATTTCCTAGTTTATGAGAT
>JASDQU011179917.1:10949-26101 GCA_032191745.1 Picea mariana
ATCTATGTTGTGGTTTGAGACCTTGATCACTGTGCTTGAGATTGAGAATGTTTTTTTAGGGCTAAGGCCCTTTTTTTCCTCTCTCAACTATGGTAAAGGCCCCGAGAACAATTTTTGGTGTGAATATTTTAAAGTAATGAACTAAGATGAGGAGGGGGCAATCTAAGTGACTAGCTAGTCCAACAAACAGAAATCTCAAACCATAGTGAAATATCAAACTTAGTGTTTAAATTCTTTCTTTCCATCCATGTTTTTAGAGGGAGCAGATCATTTTTTTTCTCTAGAGGTTGGTTTCCCATAATATTTTCCTTCCACATTTCGATCTCCCTATCATTACTAGGAATCCAAGTTATTTTGGAGTGGATTATAGGGACTAAAAGTTTGAGAATTTTCCATACATGAGATGCATTGTGATTTTCTAGCAATCCATTGATGCACCTCTTGTGACTTCCATTGAAATATTTTTTCTACAAAATTTTCTTCCACCAATCCAATCTACATGTGACTATCCTCCAAATAATCTTAGCACCCAAGGCTAAGTCCATGAGAGATGGTTCCTTGATCCCCGAGACTCCTATTACTTTTGGGGCTATGTATATTTCCTAGTTTATGAGATAAACCTTTTGGTATTCAATTTCCCTCCCTACCACCTAAATTTCCTGATTTCTTAAGCAATTTGTTGCATAATGGCCACAAGGGCTAACATAGTAGAGCATTGGAAAATTGAAATGGTTGTAAGAAATGACTTTATTAAAAAAAATCTACTTGCAAGATTCAATATTTTGGGATCTCCATTGTTGGAATTTGTATTTAATTTTCTCAATAGCTCTTTTCCAGGATTGTGTCATAGGGTTACTTAGGGATAAGGATGCTCCCAGATATTTGAATGAAGTCCAATTCTATTGGCAGAGAAACTACATAATTTGAGAGATGAAGTGTAGAATATGTGAGCTTATGTTCTAGCAAAAAATCTAACTTTCTTTATTGTTAATCTTTCCTCTGGAGGAACTTATAAAAATATCTAGTGCTCATTGAAATATCTCAATTATAATTTTGGAGGATCCACCTAAGAGAATGGTATCATCAACAAATTTAGAATGAATCATGCTTTTGACTCCCCTGAGTATTTTGATTCCTAGAATATTCCCAATAATCCTTTCATCCTACAACTTTTGACTCAAATCTTCTTCTATAATTATGTATAATAATAGAGATAGGGGACACCTTTTCCTAAAACCACAACTCCCTTGAAAGAAATAGATAGGCTTCCCATTAACCAAGGGGGTGATCCAAGGGGTGCTAATGCATGTTGACACCCACTTGATAAAGGAAGGACTAGATCCAAATTTAAATAAACATCGAACAAAAACAAATTTCTTACCCTATCAAAAGTGTAACATTCCCTAACCTAACTAAGAAATATTACTATGCAAAATACACATAAATTGAAATTTTTTCTTGGTGATTCATTTCTTGTAGCTTACAATTACAATTTATGCACAAATTTAACTAGATTATGATACCCATAATTAAGTGCATCTACAACATCCTAAATGAACATTAATGCAGTTAATGAACCATCTATAATGGATCATAAAACCATTCTCATTTATAGAGTAAAATGGATAACCATAAGACTCATAAGAAACCTCAAAAGATAGGTAAGAACTTATCTTTTGTAAAATAAGTGTGTGCAACCAGTTGATTGGGAAAGATGTTCCACCCAACCATAGAATTTTTGTTCCATATCTCAATAACAATTCACCCTTTAGCTAGGGATAGGAATACACAAAATAATGGTTCCACTCCCAGTCCACTCATAGTTCAAAATCCCACAACCCACTGGTATTTTCGTACAACTACCCCAAATTTCCTCCAACTCTCTTCCTCTTGACCTGCCCAACCCAGGGAATGTGCCCCTTCATTGCTCTTAGTCCATCAGGCATCCCATTCTTTTATCGGGGTCTCTTTGGAACATGTAACCATGAATATTTCTACTAGAACTCAAGGGAACTCACTGCTAGGGAAATTACCATCAACCAACAACAAACACTTCTTGTTATAGTGCAAATCACTCAAGAATTCACTCTTCAATCTTGACAACTTGGCTCTTCAATTTCCATCTCCAAAAAATCTCTAGTATGCTCAAGAATTCACCTAGGCTTCATGCTCTAGCTCCCATGCTCTTTTTCCCTGCTCTCCCCTTGTTGTTCATGCCAAGACTAAATGTCAAAAATCTGCTTAATCTCCCCATACACATTTTTTCTATTTTCCCAAGATAGTTGATTGCACACTCTACCCAATGTTGATTGTACTTAATCCCCATGCCCTCCAATAATTATGGGATGTGACTCTCGCACCCACCATTTGATAGTTATTCAATGATTGGTCTCGCATACACTCAAACAAAAAATAAATGGTTGACCCAAGATAATTAAATTTAGAAATATGGGTTTGAATTAATACCCACAAACTATTTCCCCCTTGTCGCTTCTTAGACACTCCCCAGAAATTCCCCTCTCTTGTGGATTAATCAATCCCCATCTATGTCCATATTCCAACAACGAGAATCACATTATTTTTATTAAAATTTAGAAAATACATTTCTATATTACAATGATTGGCCATATCCATATTGATATCTACATTATACATTAATTAATCTGGGGATTATAGTGGGGATGTTACATTCCCACTCCCCTACAATTGTGTATTGTCCTCGTTTCACAACACCATGCCAAAATACATATACAAATTTACATCATGATATCCACAAAATAAAATTATGCAATCTATTTACTCCCCGACAATAGTTCCAACCATAATCTCTCATTATTCTTGACATGTTGACCAAAGGAATGTGCCCGTTTCACTACTCTCGGGATATTGGGCTGCACCATTATTTTACTAGGGCTATCAACACAGGTGACCAAAAATTTTGAGATGTGGTTCTAGAATGTAGCTACCCAAAAATGGAGCCTTTCATTTCTAGCTTCTATTTTCTTTGAAATTGACAAAATATTCACGAGTATTCCTCCTGCATAGTTTCTTAATGCTCCCATGTTGCATCTTTAGGACCATAGCAAGTTCATTGAACCTTTACCATCTCTATGGCTTTGTTCCTGAGCACTTTTACTTTTCGATCCAGAATGTGTATTGGTTCCACTAAGAAATCCCCTTCATTTTTCACCTTGATCACAGTCCAATCAGTTATGTGGTTATGGTCAAGCACATATTTCTTTAATATTGACACATGGAATACATTATGCACTCTCATGGATGCAGGAAATGATAGCATGTATTGAATTGACCCTATATTTTATAATATTTCGAAAGGCCCACAATATCTTTCTGCCAATTTTGGGTAGCAACCCAATATTATAGAACTTCTTTTTACTTTCACTTTTAGGAAAACATGTTCGCCCACTTGAAAATATCTAAAATATATATTCTTCTCTGCATAAATTTTCTCCCTGTATTGAGCAGCCTTTAAATTCTTCTTGATCTTTTGCACCTACTCTTCCATTTATGTTATAACCCTAAATTGCTCTACACATGCATATCTGGCCTTTGGCCCTCTTACTTGCATTTTTTGCCAAGCCATCACTGATTTGCTCTTCTAAAAAACCCATTTTTTGAAGATGTACATGCCCTGCACCAATAATTCATGCGTACATATGCTTGCTATACCACTACATCCCGCGTACATATGCATGTTGCACCACTACATGCCGCGTATACTTGAAAAAGTTGCAAGTAATTCGTTGACATTACGGGCTATTGGGTAGTTTCCCAACTAATCCACCGCCTATAGCCCGTCAGCCAACTAAATAACCATCCATTTGTCATATAAAGGAGGTTTTGGGGTCTCATTCCACATCTAGACATAAGAACAGTGAAACTCTGCCCATTTCACATCCCCTCCTTGCCCGAAGCATTTGTAGCCTTGTTGTGAGAAGTGCCTCAGAATTCCCAATTTCTTCTTTTTCCTCCATCAGAACCCATTTCATTTCCCAAGAAGAAGGTTGAGAGGAGAAAGATATATGGAGGTGCACTTGGAGCTTGGTGAAGAGGAGCCTAGACCAGGTTTGTGGAGTTGTAGTCGGCTTTGTTTGTAAGTAATCATTGTATTATCAATAAAAGAAGTACTTTTCCTGTCCCAAATTATGGTGTATGGAATGTTCTCATTTGATTTATGTTTTTATTCTAACATCTAACCCTAATTTGCATATGAATTGCATGCTTGTAGCTTTATGTTTGTCTATCTTTGAATGCAAGTCGGCCTTGGGAGGAGGCGTGCAGTCAGCGAAGCTTACGAGCGCGAGAGGATCATCACCAGACGCGGAGTAGAGGTACAATTACCCAGTCCTTCTCAATTTTCTTTTCTTGTATGAGTTTTGGGCATGTTTGGGGTAGTTAGAGAAGTAGGAGACTTTTAAATGGTTATTGATCTGCTTACATTGTAAACCCTGGTGTAGCCATAGGGAGGTTTTTCCCACTAGCAGAACTGGTGACCATACTGGGGAAGCCTCTAGGGTTTTAGGGGATTTTTTGAGTGTTTGATTGGTTTTAATACTTTTGGAGTTTCTGTGAGTCTACTGAGTCTTTTAAGGGATTCTGGTCACCTGTTGGTGCCATACCAGTTCTCCTTGCCCTGCCAATCAGTCCGTCTTATTTATTTTTTGAAAAAACAGAGGTGTATGCGCCCTACAGTGGGTCAGTGCATGTACATACGTGCCCTATCTAGTAAATAGCTCGCGTACATATGCAGGTTTCTGAAACAACAATAGCATACCTTTTTCAAGAAACTGTTTTTGAAAAAGAGGCAATCAACCTCTTTCCTGATTGAAGTTTTACTTCTCATGGTTTCTTGATAGAGTTTAGTGTCTCTATTTTTATAGTCATAGCTTGGGTTAGATGTCAATTTTCTTGTCTTTTTGAAGATTTTTTGTGTTTACTTCGGAAAGGGTTTTAGGCGAGTCTTTGAGTTTTTGATCAGCCTGTTTGGTGTCTTTAGTGAGTCCCTGCGATCTGCAGTGGGCCAAAGGTCAGTTTTAGTCTTGTCTTGTATTTTCTTTTCCCCCCTTTCATCTGCTTTAAAGAAAAGAGAAAAAAAAAAAATCAAGTTTTTCTCGTTTAAAGAATTTTTTAGAAAAAAAGGAAGAAAAATATATATTTTTTCTTATTTTGGTAAAGTAGTTGAACTTAGTTATCTTACTTGTTAGGAAAAAGAGTTCATTTTTTAAGTTCTTTACTGATTTCGTAGAGAATTAAGTAGCTCGTAGTTGAGTGAAATTTCATTTTAAGTCTTCCATTTAAATATCTTGAAAAAGTTAGATATGAAAAAGTTGGTTTAAAGGGTTAGTTGGAAATCTTTATTGTTAACTAGAAGTAATTTTTCTTTCAGAGTTTCGTTTACTTATCCTCTTTTCGTCTCTCATACACATCGCTAGTTTCACTGCCATATCCTTTGATTTAAAACAAGCCATTTAAAACAAACGCTAAATTTAAAATTAAATAGACTTTTATGTTTGTAGGGTCAATCAACTAGTTTAGGGTTAGAGCCTTGAATTAGGTTGGAGAGGAAACTCTTCAAGGGTTATAAACTAACACTGGAGTCAGAAATACAGAATGTTAAAGTCTAGTGACGTGAAAGTTATCCAGGACCCCCCTCTAACACAGAGGCTAAACACTAGGTCGTGTGAGGAAAAGCAACAGATATAACCCCTCCAAAGCCGGACTAAATGTAGTGGGGAACACATATTGAGGATTTGTATTGGGATACTATCACTCACATTTTCCTACGGATCTTTGTAGACCTTGAATCCGTTCGATATACTCTATTGTCTTCTAGACCACTTGATTTCGATACCATTGATAGGTTTCAGACTTGTTATCCTGCTCATTGCGGTCCACCTGACTATCGACTGTACCCACTTGGTGACTGTTTACGAGATGGTAACTTAGTTACCTATTTGTCTAGGGAATTACATAGGTGACTGCAGGGGGTATACCATGATACCTAGGGTAGACGTCGGGTCACACTTTGCAGAGTATACCCAGAGGGTTTTTCCATGTTCGAGTTGAACTTGCACCTGTAAGTTTCTCTAGTGTTGACTAGCGTAAATTTTCTTCCAACTAGATAGTGGTTCGCTTGGTTTATCTTATAGGAAATTTTCTGGTTTGTTCTTGGTTTTAAATGTTAGTTAAAGCCTTACTGTGTCAATGATCTTGTCACAAAGTGGAATATCAAGAGCTCCGTCGGTCGCGAAGGCTTCAGGGCCTGCTACCGGTTGCATTAGAGCCACCATCGCCACTGTTACAATGAAGAATTGACCAACAAGGGTCTTTCGAAGCAACCAGGCCACATGAAACTCTGCCCGAGCCAACTCTGAGAGGAGATTACTCGAATCTAGAGGAACCTATTGTTTCTGACCTTGGAGCAGAAGCTCTCAGGCCAGCCAACCCTTCGATCACTGACTTGTCAGTGCCAATCTTGGTACAGGTTATCCCTCCGAGGATAACACCTTACGAGAGTCAGATAGTCTTACAAGAAAATATGGAAGAAAATGTTGCTACTTCGTCCGGGAATCCTCATACTCCCGTTTCAGCTACAACCACAGGGGGCATGTTGCCTCCTAACCCACCTTCATCGGTCCATACCATAGTGGTCTCGACCCCCTCTAATTCAGATAGTGGTCTGATACCATCTTTGGCAGTGACCACCGCTCCGTTCACACAAAGTGAGACGGGCCCTCCGTTTTCATATGGGATGCTTAACTTTGATATGAACTCTATCCTTACCTACTCCACCCTACAGACCATGGGTCTAGGGGCAGGGAGCTCAAACGCTCCCTTGCAAGGGTCCATTGGGGGCACTTCAAACTCCTATAAATCTATCCCTTACGGTGGGGGTAATATACCTCCTATGTCCCCCTCACTCGGCGGTGCTTTCTAGCCACCCGTTGAGCCAAACACGAACTACATCTTGTTTGGAGCAGGCAGTCTAGGACCTTCTT
The DNA here is from genome assembly GCA_032191745.1 of Picea mariana. NCBI lineage: Eukaryota > Viridiplantae > Streptophyta > Pinopsida > Pinales > Pinaceae > Picea > Picea mariana. Next base: position 17,969 of record JASDQU011179917.1, read on the forward strand.
ATTACACCATACCGGTGGGATCCATGTCGTTCTCTTTGTTTGACACATTTGGTAATAACACTTTTTTGTCAGTTGTCATCTCTAACAGGGGCAACACTGGTTTTGGACAACATAATCTTATGCAGGGTACTATTCCTACACAGGGGGAAAGTATAGGAATTTTCTCCTCACAAGGACTGTGGAATCCTTGGCAGGGATCAGCTCCCTCGTCAGGGATGTCGGTCGGGGGCAACCCCTTCCATGGTCAATGGAACCCCGAGAAAGGCTCAATACCCATGTCCATCGGATCGGCAGGGGGAAACCCCTTCTAGAATCTTTGGAACACAACGCAGGGAGAAATCCATGCCCAACCTTCATCATCAAATCATAGGAATCAGTCGATGATATCCCAACAAACGCAATTTATGTATGTTGGTCAAGGCCATGGTGTTTACTAGAACCCTGGCCATAAACCCAAATTTTCCTAGAAATGTGGTGCCAGTCAAACTCCAGGCCCCCTTTTTCTTGTACATAGTACCTGTTGGTCACTTTAATAGCTTATTTAACTAAACAATCAAGTGCTACATAAATTGTCAACCCAGGGAAGTTTGTTTATTTCAAAGGTAATCACACACTGTATATGCTCAATCTCAAAAGTAATCTAGAGTTGTAGTAAAAATATACTAATCATACCTTGCCTTGAGTAAACTGAAGTTCTATCTTGAATTACAGAAAAGCAACCTACCTATTGCAGAGTTAAAATTTTAATGAGATAATTATCCAAAGAATCCTGGATTACATTAAGAAATAACAACCTAGGAAATAAATCTTTCAGGATACTGCAAAAGGAAAGACCAACTATTCTGTAACAGAGAACAGGACCCTATTCCACAAGTAGGAATCTTCAGCATCTATTTCCGATCATCACACTTTCATGACCTCATTACTAATCGAAATGATTGACACACACTAAAGGCTAACTAATTCTTAACAGAGAACAGGACCCTATTCCCCAAGCAGGAACCTTCAGCACCTGTTTTCGATTAGCACACTTTCATGAACTCATTACTAATAAAAAATTATGCACTGAAGACTAACTATCTCTTAACAAAGAACAAGACCTTACTCCCCAAGTAGGAATCTTCAGCACCTGTCCCTGATTATCACGCTTTCATAAATTCACCAAACAGGATTGCTAGCTAGAGTGATTAACAGTTACCCAAGCATGAATCATATGAAAACAATGTAACAATCAGTAAAGTAGAGTTTCAACAAGACAGAGTTCAATAAGGTAGTGTTTCAACAAAACAGAATTTAATCAAGGCATGAACATAAATAACACTAACACACTACAAAGATAATGGGTGAATCTTGTGAAGAAGGTAGGCCCTCCCTTCTCACAAGATTCCCCTGAAACGAAGGGACTAAAAAGAAATGCTCAGAACAGTCTTTTATTCCTCTGTCAACTGTATCATATTACAATGTCTCAAGTAAAACACGTCCTTCTCTGTAAATCCTTTCTTAGCCAAAAAGAAGATCCTCTCTAATAATGATTTCCTCTTATTTAAAGAGGAGAATCCCCTCGATACAATTTGATCATCAAATTACATGTGTACATATGAATCCTATTCTTAGTTAGATAATCTCTTTACTGGAATAGGATATCCTGATCTCCTGTAACAGAATGCTATTACAATAGTTGAAAAGGTGTTGAGTGAGGTGTTGTTGTTGCAGCTGGAGTAACAACTTCTTTATTTATCTTCTTGTTACTACTATTGTATGTTGTTTCAGCATCGCAAATCGCAGGTTGTTTCAGCAATGGGATTTTCGTTCTGACTGTTTCAACAACGTGGTCTCACACATCAGCGATGGCTAATTCTGGCTCAAGGTGCGACTGTTGTGGTCAGTGTAACAGCTTTGTGTGAATTGTTGTTTCAGCATCGTAGACCACAGAGAGTGTAACGGCTTCTTCTTGTGTGAGTTGTTGTTTCGGCATTGTAGACCATGGAGAGTGTAACAATTTCTTCTTGTGTGAGTTGTTACTTCAGCATCATAGACCATAAAGAGTGTAACAACTTCTTCTTGTGTGAGTTGCTGTTTCGGCATCCTAGACCATAGACTGTTTCAGCCATAGATTTGGCGTGCTTTTAACTGTTTCAGCAATGGGCCTTCAAACAACAATGATAATCTGCAGTTCGAACTCTTTCAGCACTTATATATTTCTAATCAACGGTTAAGTATGAGAGTAATGTAAAATTATATGCAAAACAAATTAAACATATAGTAAAGAGAAGAGACGTTATATACCTTTGGAAAGATAGGGTAAGGTGATAATGTGAGTTTAAATGTGAGTGAAAAAATGATGTAATGGTAGCAAAAAGTGTGAGCAAAAAGGTACATTATAGGGTCCTAACATCCCCCCCAACTTAAAGGGTTGCATGTCCTCAGGCAACTTCAATCTGAATCATAATCTAGATACCGACTTTGAGTGTGCAAGTTACTTAAGCAGTAGCTATGGAAAATGCTTTCTGTTGGAGCTTTGAATCCTTGAACTCGTTGTAGCCTTTGCCAAGTTGTTGTTTCAGCCTTCTTGGGCAACTTGTAATGAATTTGATATTTCTCTGCTGGCATCCAGAGGATAGGGAAATGAAACTGATAACCTATCCATCTTTCAACACATTGTTGAACACACTTGATGTAGCTAGGTACCCTGGAGATTGCTGTTTCAAGATTAGTGGGGCTAAAGGGATTGTGTTCCTATATTTTCTCAGCCAATTTTTGCCAAAACATGTTATTGGCTTGTAGGGTAGCGATCTCTGTGGATTTAATGAACTATTGACAATCCTGAAGCACTGTTGTCTATAGTTGCCGAATGTGTTGATTCATCCCTGGTTTCTTCAAAAACTGATAATACTCTGTAACAAAGGTGGCAACATTTTGTGGTTCTGGCCGTATCTAGAGAAGGCGGTTATCCTCGTTATGCTTGGCAGCTAGAAAGTCATTCTACCATATAATCTGATTGTTAAGAAAGGAGGTGAGTGCCCAAATCTAGATATCACTGACAAGAGGGTTAAGGTTGAGCTGTCGGTTCTCAGGGATGGCCTCATTATGAAGATATACCTCACAAAGGAGGTGTTGATCCATAGTAGAGGCTTCTGCAAAGGTTTTGACAAAATCTGCTGGGTTTAACACTGCATGGGGTTTGCCTTCTTTGATTGAGTTAATATGAAAAAATGTAAGTCGTTCCATGAGGAACAGAGAGTAATTGCAGGATGGTTTCCTTGCAGCCAACAATTTTTTTGCCAAGTCAAACATCAGGAGCAATTTTCCTTTTAGCTCTTTGTTCTGTTTCTTAAGGGCATGGGATTCCTGGCGTGTTTGCTCCAAAGCTTCCCAGTTTGAATAGATATGGTTTAGCCAGAGTAGTCTATGTTCCTGTAGGCTTTTGTCCTATGTAACAACAAACTCTTTTTTCCATTTGTCCATTATTGCCTGCTCATCCCATGGTTGAGTTTATGTCTCATCATCGCAAGTGATAGGCTGAGGTAGGGTCTGAGTGGCTTGTTCCATAAGGATGTGGGTATTGATCTGGCTAGGAGGGGTAGGTTCATCAATAGACAGTGTTTGTATAGATTTATTAACAAGAACAGGGGTTTCAGATTTGGGAATTTTTGTAGGCCAGGGTTCAGTTTTAATTTTGGAAGGTCCTGCTGGTTCTTGTGTAACAGCAGGTTTTTCTTCTTTGACTGCAAAAGTTGTAGGTGCAGGGGAAGCTCCTGGCATTGGAATTTGAATTACTTTGTAGCCTGCTTGATAATAAATGTCCCCACATTGACTGCACATATACTCTCTGCACGGATTCTCTGTTGTATTTTCCTCTGTCGCTATGCGAGCTAGGGTGTACAATTTCAGTTCCTTCTCATAGGCTTCCTTTGCCATGACTAGCTCTTGGTTGTAGGCTTCCAGTTCAGACCTTAGGAAATCATTTTCTTGTAAGACAGAGGCCATTGTTGGTTCTGGAAGAGGGGTGACCGATTCTTGTGCAACAGTCACAGTCGCACTAGGTGGTTCTTTTGGAGCAGCTACAGGATCGACAACTGATTCTTGTATTTCAGCTTCTTGATGTAGAGAAAGTAATGTTGCAGCACCCTGGGCATCTGATTCCTATATCTCAGTATCAATATCGGCAGCTGGTTCTTGTGTTTCAGCTGTAGCTGGTTCTTTTGTAACAACTATAGCTAGTTCTTGTGTTTCAGCTACTGAATGAGTAGTTGGTTCTTGTGTTTCAGCTACTTGATGAGTAGCTGGTTCTTGTGTTTCAGCTACTGAATGAGTAGTTGGTTCTTGTGTTTCAACTACTTGGTGAGTAGATGGTTCTTTTGTTTCAGCTACTTGATGAGTAGTTGGTTCTTGTGTTTCAGCTACTTGATTTGAGAAGGATGATGTCGCAACACACTGGGCCTCTGGTTCTTGTGTTTCAGTGCCCATGGGTGGAATAGGTGAGAATTTTGGAATTTGGGAGGTTGGAGGTGTACGGGGTTTTAACCGGATGGGTTGGGGATTTAAGGCAGTGGCAGTAGTGGTTGTTCTTGTTGATGCCCTTGTTCGTTTTCTTTGTAAAAAGGGCGGAAAAAAAAGAAATTGCTTTCGTTTGCATGGGGGTTTTTCCTCAGTGATGGGACAAGGAGAGTTGTCTGGTTCAGAATCATCGCTAAGGATATGAACGGTAGGAGTGGATGATTTTGGTAAGATGTGGGGCGGGCTTGGTATGGTAGGAAGGTTAATTGGATTAATTGGGTCTGTAGGCGGACTGTTAGGTACTTCTGGAGGGTTTGGAGGGTTTTGTGGTTGTTGTTTCTGAAGATTTTCAGGGTATTCAACAGCTTCTCGGGGATTTATGGGTGGGTTGTTTAGGAGAGGGTTTTGTTGGGAAAAACCCTTTTGAATAAGTATTTGAGCAAGACAATGGTGGGTGAGGGAAAGGGAGGGATTTTTAGCCTTTTTATAGTAGTGCGACATATTTTTAAGACATCTGAGTAGATAATAAGGAATGTTAACCAATCTAGCATGTCGTAAGTGAGACAACAAGACAAAATCGTACTGGTAGACTCCTGGTATCAACCTTCGCAGGTAAGGTAGTGCTTGACAAACTCTGCAACTTTCGGCCATGGAGGCGGCAACGAGCTAAGTCGAACACCCCAACCTTTAGGCTCAATTTGTTCCCCTGGCAAGAGGAAATCCTGTTGGGCATTAAGGATGATATGTTTGCAGCTGAACCATCGAATACCATTGGCAGGGAGACCCGAAACCTGTGCTATATCCTCTTCTGTAACTGGAATCCGAACCCCTTGAAAAATGGAATGATCTTCCTGGAGATTTCAAGCAAATTGCAGAACCTGTTGTTGATCAAATCCCTGGAGCCTCTGAAAATAACCCAGCCATCCTGCCTGCAGAAAAATTTGATAGACTTTTGGATATAGTTCTAACAGGGCTGTCTTGGTGGGTTTGTACCATATAACAGGGCCTCCCATAGCTAATAGCTTAGTAAAATGCACCGTCAGAGAGTCGAGTAACCGCTTCTGTGCAGAGTGAGTTTTTCGGGTGAAGGCATGCAAATGGTGGTGAAACAAATAAAATGATGGTAAAAAGGAATGACGGTGGTTGATTCGTGTGAAATGATGGTATGAATGTTTGATATTTCCTCCCCCCCCCTCAAGTACGGCTAACAATGATTTTACATGAGTGGTAATAATGAGTTGGGCTCTTCTCATTAACTATAGTTCAATTTTATTTACACATAAAGTTTACATACCTTATCTTTGCCTTTTGATTTGTACTTCGAACAAAATATAGTACCTATCCATAATAGTTCTGCAGTAGCCATGACAAAGACTTTTGATTTGCTAAAGGAATTGTATCAAGGATTTGTTTACTGGAAGGACAAAATGTAGTATGAGAGCGCAAAAGTTTATTGACGGAGAATGCTGAAAAGTTGGTGTTTCAGCAACGGGGAAAGAATAGAGAAATGTTTGTTGAAGAGTGATGTTGTAGAATACTGCTGAGGAAGTGGTGTTTTAGCAGTGGCGACATGTTACTGAGTAGTGGTGTTTCAGCAATAGGGAGAAGGGAGAAAAATTGCAGAACGGTGGTGTTTTGGCAATGGGAAAATGTGAAAATTTGTTGAACAATGGTGTTTCAGCAATGGGGAAAAATGTGAAAAATTGTTGAACAGTGGTGTTTCAACAATGGGGAAAAATGTAAAAAATTGCTAAGCAGTGGTATTTCAGCAATGGGGAAGAATGTGAAAAATTGCGGAACAGTGGTGTTTCAGCAATGGGGAAGAATGTGAAAAATTGCGGAATAGTGGTGTTTCGGCAATGCGAAAAAGAAAGGCGAGAAATTGTGGAACAATGGTGTTTCGTCAATGGGGGAAAGGCAAAAAGTTGCTGAATAGTGGTGTTTCATCAATGGAGAAAGAGAAAAAATTTGCTGAACACTGGTGTTTCAACAATGGGGAAGCTTGCCTCTTCTTGAAGTAATATTGTCCTTTCTTAGTAGGCATGTGCTTTGATCAAGCATCTGCAAAAATCAATTGTAACATGGTATTTCTTGATAGGGATTATTAGTGAACGAAATATAATCTAATACTAAAGAAATTAAATTAAAAAATAATTAATTGCAATGAGGGGTCGAAGCCCCTTCTAAAAAAAGGTAATGAGAGTCTACCACACATGTGGCCTTAAAATATTCTTTGGAAATAGGGCGCTGGTACAGACGGATCCGATGACCATTTACAAGTAATGGTGTTTTAGAGTCATCAATTGTGAGGAGCCTTATTGTTCCATTGGGGAAAACAATGGCCACTTCGTAAGGTCCAAGCCATCTTGTACGTAGTTTCCCTTGAAATTCTTTAAACCGAGAATCATACAGTAAGGCCCAATTACCTTTTTGGAATTGCTTATGCTTGATAGTTTTGTCATGCCATTTTGATCTTTGTTGTTGAATCATAGTTGTCTAATGAATGGCATCTAGTCTTTTTTCATCCAATTCATTAAGCTGCTGCAACCTGGCTGTCTGTGCATCGGTCAAATCAAGGTTGACACCTAAAGCAGTCCTTAAGGTTTTGATTTCAAATTCCACAGGAAAGACAACACTTTTTCCATAAACTAATTCATAGGGGGAGAATCCTGTAGTATTTCTCCAGGTAGTTCTGTAGGCCCATAATGCTTCAGGGAGCCCGTGAGACCAGTCCTTTCTGTTTTCCTTCACTGTTTTTATGAGAATGGCTTCTATTACTTTATTTGTGCTTTGCACCTGTCCATTGGCTTGGGGGTGGTATGCTGTAGTCATTCTATGCTGAATATGATATTTTTGAAGGGTGGCTTTAAAACCATGAGAAGTGAAAGGAGGTCCCCCATCTGTAACTAATTCTCTTGGCACTCCAAATCTGATGAAGATGTCTTCAAATAGGAAATCTAGAACTGCTTCTTTAGTCACTCTATGGAGTGCTTTAGCTTCCACCCATTTGGTCATATAATATGTGCAGACCACTATGTAGACTTTTTGATTGGATGGGGGGTTAATGGATCCTACAAAGTCTAAGGCCCATCTTTCGAATGGTTCAAGTACTATCTGGGGGTTTAATGGCATTTCATCTCTATGATTAGGTTGGCCCATTCTTTGATATCTATCACAAGCCCAAACATATTTCTTTGCATCTTTAAAAAGTGAGGGCCAATAATACCCCATCCTGAGAATTTTATGTGATGTTCTTTTATCAGCAAAATTCCCTCCACAAGGGACATCATGACAAGCTTTTAGTAGATCATAAACATAATCTTCTCTAATGCACCTTCGGATTTCTTGATCAAGTCCTGTGTGGAAAATACACCCACTTATCCAGCTATATCGAGCACTTTGTTGAATGATATTTCTTTTCTCTCAGTGGGATAGGTGTGGTGGTAACTTCCATGCAACCAAGTAGTTAGCGATGTCTACATACCATGGTGAGTGAGAAGATACTACAAATAGATATTCATCAGGAAAGGAATCATCTACTGGGGTATCATCATCAGGTGTTAACCAAGAAAGGAAATCAACAACTACATTTTCTTTTCCTGGTCTATCTACAATTGTAATATAAAATTCTTGCAA
>JASDQU011179921.1:1349-11637 GCA_032191745.1 Picea mariana
GCGTTGAGTACTTTTTTTGAGGTTTTTCTATGCTATATATATATTTGGTTCCTAACAGTATTAAAAGTGACTATCTTGTTGGGTTGATTATTGTTAGCTTGCACTTGAACATAGGGTCCAACTGATCACCAACAACAACATTGTAAAAGGTTCAAGTCATGGTAAGGAAACCTTGAAGTAGGGTTTTCACTATGTTTTCAAAATGATGTAATGATTTCTCTGGTATTTTTATTTGGTGGTTGTAGAAGACTATCTTTTATATGTATCATTATTGTCATTAATGGATGAAAAAAGAAGCAAATGGTTGAATAATTTATGTGTGCTAAGGAAGGCTAGTAATTTATTGAAATATCTTTAATTAGAAAAATGGAAGTCAAACATTGGCCACTTCCACAAAAGAGTAAGTAAAAACCCCAATGCAAGATAATTATCAAACAAAGGGAGTACTTAGGCTTTTCATAGTTGAGTGTGCTTAATAATGAATCGACTATTGCATTTAGATCCATAAGCACTCTCTAAATGAGTATCACCATTCCAAATTAATGAAATAACAACCATTCCCAACTATACATAGACATTATATACATGTTAGAGAGATGGTGTAACATCCATATGTTTATTGTTTCCACTTCCTCATAATCAACTATACATAGACATTATATACATGTTAGAGAGATGGTGTAACATCCATATGTTTATTGTTTCCACTTCCTCATAATCATCAAGGGATAGAAAAGAAAAACAATGTTTCACAATGTGCACATACCATCAATAATCACCAGTTTCATGTAGAGGCCATAAAAAAGATACATTCCATTTGTTGTAGATCATGACAACAAACCAAATAAATAACAGATTTGCCACAACCCCACATGAAGCAATTTGTTCCAAAGGATAGCGATCAATCAATAGAGACAATATGCAAATTACGTATTCATGAAAGCATTACGTATGTTGCAAAGTTGCAAATTACGTGTTTATGAAAGCATTACGTATGTTGGCGTGACCAAAATGAGTTCTGTTGAGGCTGTCCACATAACACGTGCTGGTAGAGGCTGTCCTGGTAGGCCCTGGACGGGACGCCTTCACGGCCTTACCGCCATAATTATCCTTTTGGTACGGCCATTGATTCATTTAGACGTCATTAACATATGACATAATTCTCTCGTAGAGCATAAGGTGCCTTTAGAGAGACGGAGCATAAGGTGCCTTTAGAGAGAGAGAGCATAAGGTGCCTTTAGAGAGACATAGCATAGTGTCATATGACATAATTCTCTCGTAGAGCATAAGGTGCCTTTAGAGAGACGGAGCATAAGGTGCATAAGGTGCCTTTAGAGAGACGGAGCATAAGCTGCCTTTAGAGAGACGGAGCATAAGGTGCATAAGGTGCCTTTAGAGAGACGGAGCATAAGGTGCCTTTAGAGAGACATAGCATAGTGTAGAGTACAAAGGTGGAGTATAGATCAGTTCTGTGACGGAAGGAACAGAAGGTGGAGTTGAGCTCAGCTCTGTAACAGAAGGAACAGAAGGTGGAGTTGAACGAGGATCATACCCAGCCCTGCAGGTGAGTTTGTTGTATGAGCAAGAGGGTTACTGTGTATGTTCACTGTTGAAGTATAGATATATGTTTTACTTGTTTAAGATAAGTATAGAATAGATGAACAGACAGACAAGAAAGACACGGAGGAACAGAAGGTGGAGTTGAACGAGGATCATACTCAGCCCTGCAGGTGAGTTTGTTGTATGAGCAAGAGGGTTACTGTGTATGTTCACTGTTGAAGTATAGATATATGTTCTACTTGTTTAAGATAAGATAAGATAAGTATAGAATAGATTAGATGGGGTTTGTTAAACGTTTTATTTTTTTGGTTTTCCTGCAATCTGGATATGTAAATTTAGACAAAATTGTTATTTTTTTGTTATTTAAATTGTATTTCTGAATATATAAATAGATTCAATTAGGTTTTGAATTCGTAGCCGAGTTTTCATCCCGTTATCTGTAAATTTTGGACTCGCATCCAAGTTTTCTTCACTTTACCTGTAGGTTTTGGATTCGCAGCCGAGTTTTCATCCCTTTACCTCCATATTTTGGTTCACGGCCATTGTTTTCATCCTTTTTTTGAACTTGTAGCTGGACCCTCCGATGACATGGTAATTGAATCTTTGAATCCAGTTAATGTCAGGTTTACCATAACTGTAAATAGTCCAGCAGATAGCATGTCTTTGATCTCATACGGTTACCATCATCTCTGTATTTCGCCCTGATATCATGGATGCAATTTCTGGAACAACGGTCAATAAAGATTCGTTAATAGTGTTGTAACAAACAAATATAATATCTCCAAAGAAACAACGGTCAACAAAAATTCGTTAATAGTGTTGTACAAACGAATATAATACCTCCATCCCAACTACTTAATTAGAAAATATATAAACATTACGACATCAAGAGGACAACTTAAACAACACATTAGATTGTGATAATATGGTTAGTTGAAATAATATTCGACATCATGACATAAAGAGGTTGAAATCACCATTATGTGATGGTGTGTTGGCTCGTTCACGCTTGCATGCATCCTTCTTAAAGTTGGGTGGTTGAAGATTGAAGGTTTGTTTAGAGTTGACCAGGAAAAACCCCAAGGCATAGACATATCAACCCTTGGATAAAGATTAAAGAAGGTCTCATCTAAGATGCCATGAGGATTACAGTTTGATCTTTTGTCGACAATGTAGAACTAAATACAAAAAATACATCTAGGTTGGCATTCAGAAAATTCATTGAAACTACTAAACAACTAACAATATGAAACAACAACACACACATTCAATTGACACATGATCAACATATCATAAAAGCATAATCACTATAGATTTATTATCTTCCTTCAACCTAATAAACTCATAAAATGACAGCAATAAAGCCTTTCTCTCTTATACATTTGGCCAATGCTACATTACATAGCACCATGGACTTTCCTTGTGAATCTGTAGATGTGAAAGACTCTGACTAACAACCATAGACATTACAAAAATAGGGTCATAGAGAGCTCAAGTACATTGAAAACAAAAGTAATATTGATAGCCATCAACCATCAACCAATTGAGTAACTCTCTTTCTATTGTCATTGCTCCCTTTTATATGCTTCCTGACTCAGGCGCTCTGGCACTTTTAGTTCTTCACCACTCGCTCTTCTTGCTTCCAATCCCACATGATTCTATCAAAAATATACATTCCACGTAGCCTCTTTGGAATCATGGGAATCTCAACTACCTTGACATATCATCTTCTTAATGCTCCACAATCTCTAGCGATGCATGTGGTAATCATTCAGGGAGATTTCCTGAATTTTCTTTTCTTGATTCGAGCATGGATGCAGTTGTTAGGCACGAGAAGCATAAACATAGAAAGATTAATTGAAAAGAAAAAAATCGAGAACAACAATCACATAATGAACACAAAGATTTAAGTGGAAACCCAGTATAGGAAAAACCACAGGGCAGTGATAATCTGTATTCTTATTATTCAAGGGAAAAATACAATATCCAATCTTGGGAATACAACCATCCTCTCACTCTCTTCCCATACACTGTGCTACACTGCATTTCAACTCTCTCACTGCACCTCTATGGGTATGCTCATATATATAGCACCTATCAAATAGTTAGAAAAGATGATTAAAATATGGTCCACCAGTTACACAAATTGTTCACTATGGTGTGCATGCATGCACATTCTAATTTTAGATGATGTGCATGCAACCACATGGGAAATTATTTTCCACGTTTTCAACAATATCCACCCTGAAAATTTTTTACGTGATATGTCATGCCCGAATTAATTCATCACCTTTTCTGCAAGCCAAGAGAATCCAAACACCATCGTAGCTTCTCTAACAAAACTGGTTTCGTAAACATGTCTGAAGAATTCACTTTTGTATGGACCCTTTCCAGAGCCACTCCCACTTCATCAACAACATGTCTTACAAAATGGTATTTAATAGAGATATGATTCATCTTACTGTGATAAGCTAGATTTCTAGCCAAATGAATAACACTTTGACTATCGCAAAATATGTTTACCTTGTCTCACATCCTTCCAAACTCACCTAGCAAACCTTTTAACCAAATTGTCTCCTTGCATTGATGTGAAGCAACCATATGTTTTTCCTCAGTAGTGGATAAAGAAACTACATTTTGAATCTTTGACATCCAACTAACAGGTCTTCCTGCAAGAGTAAAGACATATCCTGAAGTGGATCTCTTTTTTTCCAAGTCACCTGCAAAATCTAAATATACATAACCATAAACTAAATCATTGGAACCATCATAGGTGATATAATAATTACTTGTGCCTCTAAGATACCAAAGCACCCATTTCACTTTTTCCCAATGATCTTTGCTTGGATTTTCTATATATCTATTGATAACATCAACTGCATGTGAAATATTTGGTCTAGTACTCACCATCACATACATCAAACTTCCTACTACATTAGCATATGGTACACGAGAAATATAATCCTTTTCTTCGTCATTACTAGACATAAACCTAAAGAAATCCTGAAATAGGATGCCAAAGGGATATGTACGGGTTTCACATTATTCATACTGAATCTCATAAGTATTTTCTCCACATGCTTCTATTGTGATAACCACAGCTTACCGTTTTTCATGTCTTTGTGTATCTCCATGCCTAAGATTTGTTTTGTTGCTCATATCCTTCAAATCAAACGCCCTAGCCAATTGAGCCTTTAACCTATTGATTTCGACCATGCTTTTTCTTGCCACAAGCATATTGTCAAAATATAACACCAAAATAAAGAATATGTCATTTTCCAACTTTTTAAAGTAAACACAATGATCATATTCACTTCTTATAAAATTTAGGTTCACCATGAAGGAATCAAACTTCTTGTACCATTGCCTGGGAGACTAGTTGAGGACATATAATGTCTTCTTGAGTTTGCAAACAAACTTCTTATTCTGATATTGAACAAACCCTTTTGGTTGTTCCATATATATCTCCTCATCCAAATCTCCATGTAGAAATGTTGTTTTAACTTCTAGATGCTCTAACTCAATATCAAGTAAAGCAACTAGTGCTAACACAACACAAATTGAAACAAACTTCGCAACTGGTGAAAATATTTCATGAAAATCAATACCTTCCCTTAGAGAATACCCTTTTTCTACCAGTCTTTCTTTATACCTTTGAATATTATAATCAACACCCCTTTTCAGTTTGTAGACCCACTTGCAGCCGACAAGCTTCATGTCCTTTCGTAGTTCTACTAGGTCCCATGTTTTATTCCTCTCTAAGGAATCGATTTCTTTTTGCATAGCTTCTTTCATTTTAGCAGTTTTAGATACCTTATTTGTTTTTTGGTAACAACTAGGCTGTCCATCAATATAAACCAAAGCCATAGATGAAACATAATCATCATACCTTGTGGGAGGATTCCTAACCCGTATAGGTCTCCTTATAGATGGTTGAGGCAATCTTGAGTTTCCTAGATATTTTATGCATCTTCATCTTCATCTTCTGGAACTTATTCATGATCCTCCCTTTTTGAATATGGTTGAGTCTCCAAATGAATTTGTTGAACTTGTGATACTTTTTCTTATCTCAATTCAACATCTACAAGATCTAATTTTATGAGTGAGGATTCATAAAATACTACATCTCTTCTTATGATGAGTTTGTGGGAAGTAGGTGTAGATTTTGACCTTGTACAATATCTACTTCAAACAGATATTCAATAAAGAAACAAAAAAGATACAATGGCAAATACAAACATTACATAGAGATTTTTCCCCTGGAAACCCAAACTGGGAAAACCAACATATTTTATATTATTCACCGTGTTACAATGTATACAATACAAAATACATATAGGAGCCAGCGGTATTCAAAACCCTAACCCAATGACATGGATTAGTCCAAAACCCTAATCCCTTAACTAGAAACATAAAACCATCGGCAAAGAAACCATGTGCCGAAAAACCACCTAAATATAATGCAGTCCTGAGGTAGAAAAAATGCAGTCTCGATGCATAATTTTTTTTTTCGGGGGCGCTGCACCCCCTGTAACCCACTTGTGCGCCCAATGCATACGCTCAGATGCTACTACTCGTGCAAAGAATATAACACATACCCAACAATATAATCCCACAATTTGTACCCCTTAACTCCATCACCATAACCAACAAAGTCATATCTCTTTGATCTAGGATCTAACTTAGAACATTGATATTTAGAAACAAGATCATACGCACCACAACCAAATATTCTTAGATTTGAATAATCACACGAATGACCTTTCCATACCTCTTCTAGAATCTTACAGTTTATTGCAGTTGATGGTGACCAATTTGTTAGATATCATGTTGTAAGAATTGATTCTTCCCACAATTTTTCCTACAACTTGGCATTATTGAGGATGCTCATTGCTCTCTCTAGAAGAGTCATATTCATGTATTCATCAACACCATTTTATTGAGGAGTATAAAATGTGGTCTTATCTATTTCGATCTTGGCTTCCTTGCAATAGTTTTCAAATTCCACATATGTGAACTCATCTCCATTATCTGTTCTTAAACACTTGATTGACCTGTCAGTTCTCTTTTCAACCAAAGCTATGAATTGGTTAAAATTATTAAATAAATTAGATTTTATTTTAAGTAAATAGACCCAAACCTTTATAGAGTAATCATCTATAAATGTCACCAAATATGACGATCCTCCAAAATAAATTTTAAGGGGTGATTCCCAAACATATAAATGAATGTAAGAAAGGATACCTTTGCTTATATGTCTTCCTCTTTTAAACTCTTGTCTACATTGTCTTCCAAAAACACAATACTTGCAGAAATTCAAATTCAGAAACTCTAAACTTGGAAGTGACATATGATCAACTAGTACCTTAAGCCCTTTCTCGATCATATGAACCAAAAATTGATTCCATAAACAAACGGAGTCAATTGCACCTTCATATGCTACCACTGATTGGTTCATTTCAGTTCTTCCTTCAAGCTAATAAAGGTTCTTGATCCTATTTATCTTTATGACTACTAAGATGCCTTTGGACACCTTCAGTACTCCACCTTGAGTTGTGCACCTGTAACTAGTAGGATATAGAAATCTCAAATATATCAAGTTATTTCTAAATTAGGGTACATGCTTTACATCTGTTAATGTTCTTACAGAACCATCATGCATTTTAATCTAGACACTACCAACCCCAACAGTTTTACATGAAAATTAATTTTCCATAAAAACAACACCACCATCAATAGATTAATAGGTTGAGAAACAATTTCTATGAAGAAACATGTATCTTGATGCACCAAAATCTAACAACCAATGTTGATGTTGATGTGAAACATCACAAGTAGACAATACTTCATCAACCATACATGATCATGATCCTAAACTTGTTTTAGCTAAATAAACTTCCTTTGCTTCCTTTGTGGAGTCCTCTTTGGATGCATTCTTTCTTTTCAAGTAGTCCTTCTTTGGATGCCCTGATTTTCCACAGAACCAACATTTCTTCTTACCCTTTTTGCCCTTTGACTTAGACCTTGATGTACCCCTCTAATATTTCCCTCTTTTTGTAGATTGACCTACGAACACCATTGCTTCTATTGTTGAGGTTTCTTTACTGGACCTTATCCTCATTTCCTCAACCAACAGAGCTCCCACAACACCGTCATAATCAATGGCATGTGTTGAGCTAAACCACATAGATATGACTAGATGATCCTAGGAGTCAGGCAATGAGCACAATAGTGTAACTAACTTATCCTCATCTTTGTACTTTACTTCCATATTGTTATCCCCATTTTGTGGGATAACTAAGGAAATGATGTCTCAAAGCCCTTAGGTTTCATATATGGAGTCTTGAGAGGCAACATGAATAGCAGTGTCCACTTGAACATATGTAATCCTGCTCTGTAACCACGGGTTGGATCCATTATCAATGCATCCACCACACTAGGTAGTTTCTAGACAATACATGGGTCTTTCTCCACGTGGTACAAGTAAGGTATTATGGAAAATCATCAACCTAATATTTGAGGCATTTAAACATGTTTTATTTAAGATGATTTTTATTATAGAACGCCTTCTTGGAAATTATGCATTTGACCTTGTTTCACCTTGGTGAGTGTCATATATTTTCTAGTAAGTGGAAAACTTTTGGGGAACGGGTGCAATTGGGGGTCCCTTGAGGGGTCATTGTACCATTCCCAACCATAATTACCACTTTCTTCTCATTACACTTCCATAATATTTCCCTCTTATAGGCCCTTTGAATTTAGTGACCCAAGAAGGGAATGTACCTCATTTCATGGGAAGAAGGGGTTGAAGGCCCAGGGGGTTGGTTCTTGGAAAAAGATAAGACCTAAAATATGAACATTCTAGACGATCACCCAAATATGTCTTGAGAACAATGAATTGCTCCTCTTTAAACAATTGAAGACTTGCATAATATCAAACACAAAATAAATATATTGCTTGAATATAATACTAACATAAGTTTGTTACAATGCTTTACATGGTTACCCCTATGGCACTGTGTGACCCTCTTAGTTATGGTATGGTATTTAATTTATCATGAATATATAAAATGTATTTAGGAAAGATGTTTTGAAAGATAGATATATTATAAATGTATTATAATTGTTTTTAATTATTTTATAATATATTATGGAGAGATCCTCAAGAAACATGAACAGAAGTTTTGAAGCACATATATTTTATAAAAATACTTGAAAAAATAAATAATAAATCATTTATATATGAATGATAAATAATTATTTGTATATATATGTTTATATTTCATACTTTAATATATATTTAATTATCTAAAGAACATAATGATTCGGTAATAAACGAAATAATGTAAGACCCTTACATGTTTATAAAATACCTTAGGTAAGCAAATAATGTAAAGAACATAATAAACTAAACAATGTAAAGAACCTTCAACCACGATAATGTAAAGAACCTTTAAGCTGCATTAATGGAATCTTTTGAGCTGCGCGACAGCTGCAAGATCACTATGCCACCCATGATATCTTAAATTTTGTATCTACTGACTGTCGACGATAATAAAAGAGATTACGAAAAAGTGTTGATTGGATCCAATATTTCAAGATTCAGATTGCAATGTTTGGGATTCTCGCTAGTGTACTGGAAGATATTTTGTTTCTCTTCTCTACAACCTTTTAGGGAACATTTCCCCTCTAAAGGTGTTTCCATTGGTGGAAAGAAGGTTACAATCAAGATGCCAACACAACTAGGAAGACCATTGGACCCTTGTGTAGTGCTATAACCTTTCCATATGCAATGACATAACGGAATTATACATGGCTATCTCACATGGCATTTTAAATCTCACAACAAGATTATAAATCATGAATTTTCTTGGCTATTATCTCATAACCAACCCTTTATGAAATATCATTTGACATGAATTTCCTTTGCTATTATCTCATAACCAAACTTTTATGAAATATCATTTTGTTTGAAATGAATGCTTTCTATATTTTAACAAATCTTGTATACTTATTGTTTTTGTTGGAAACATAATCCGTAAGTGTTATGATACCAAATATGAAAAGACACAAGTGAATATGAATAGTCATCACGTGTCCAAGAGATCTCTTAGAATACAAATCCAATAGTCACAACTCATGTACTTATACATGTATCATATCTATGAATAAAATGAAAATCATGCTTATTCATTTGTCATCTTCCAATAGTTCTATCAAAGTGCCTTAGTTCTTAGGCCTCGAATTTCCTATGGTAGTTTTCCATAGCAGGTTAACCATGGAAATTTCCTTCCATATGCATAAATGACTCTCTTCCCTCTGTCTAATTGGAAATATATGCTCCTCTATCTACAAGTATGTCCTCACTCATGCACATGCATTTTTAATCATTATGTGGGTATAAAAAAAATGTGAGCATTTGTTGTCTGAGCCACCTCTCGCTTTTGTCTCCCTGGGTGAACATTTCATTGATTCCTTTGTTGGTCCCTCAACACACCATTCACAATTATTCCACATGACTGTTATCCATGCCAAGATTTTTCAAGTATCTTCGTATGTAGGGAAAATACCTACTTCCATTACCATTGCTTCCACACGAATCTAAATCGACTTGAGAAGTAACACATTAGGGTTTTATTTTTAGGGTTTTAGTTTTCTCATTCTTTTTGTTGGTCCTCCTCCTTGTCCTTTCTATAGTATCTCCAAATTCTCCATGCTAGTCATGGTG
>JASDQU011179921.1:27007-39685 GCA_032191745.1 Picea mariana
AAGTGCGCTTCATTAAATTCACATATTAATGTTTGGCACAAGAAACATCAGGGTGTTTTCAAAATTTTTGTTGGCGCTGTCCAGCTGTCTTTTCTGCTTCCGCGCTGGCTTGCTTGATGTGAGTGATGCTCCTGCATCAGATTCCATTCTTCCATGCAAAATCTTTTGATGATGTCTGCTGCATACTTTTTTTGACAGACAAAAATGTCTTTGGTTGATTGATTAACCTCAATCCCTAAAAAATATTTCATTATGCCAAGATCTGTCATCTCAAAATCAGATTGCATGGCATGTTTAAAATTTGTTAACTTAAGATTTTCAGTGTAGATCATGTCATCAACATATAAACATACAATCAAAATTTTACGGTGCTGATCTGTTTTGGTGTAAAGAGTTGGCTCATTTTGGCTTCTGCTGAAACCACTTTTGATTAGATAAGTTCCAATTCTGCTGTACCAAGATTTTGGAGCTTGCTTTAAGCCATACAAGGCTTTCTTCAACTAATATACTTTGGTTGGGTGCTCTTGGACTTCAAATCCAGGTGGCTGATTGACGTAAACTTCTTCTTCTAAAAAACCATTCAGGAATGTTGACTTGACATCCATCTGGTATACTTGTCATTTGTGTTGGGCTGCTATGGCCAATAGAGCCCTTACAGTGTCTAATCTTGCTACTAGAGAAAAAGTTTCACCATAATCAGTACCTGGTTGTTGTGAAAATCCTTTGGCAACAAGTCTTGCCTTGTGCTTTTCAATCTACCCTTTTTCATTGAGTTTAGTTTTGTAAACCCACTTGACACCAATACTTTTCTTGTGACTTGGCAAATCAACATGATCCCATGTCTTGTTCTTCTCAATGGACTCAATTTCTTGGTTCATGGCTTGAACCCAATGTGGCTCCTTAGCTTCTTCCTTAAAAGATGTAGGTTGACATGACATTAAAGCAAAAAGGTTGTGGTGTTCAAAGTCATCCAACTGCTGATGGATTTCTCTCAAACTTTGAGTTCTCTGAATTTATGGTTCAGAGAATGATTCTCTGTTGGAAGTGGAGTTATCCTGAGAATTTTCAGGTTGTCTTTGTACCTGCAATATTGGAAGAATAGTTTGAGGTACTTATTGTCCTGAATTTTCTGTGTTTTCTGAACTTGGCAGCAATGGATTTTGACTGTCCATTTGTTGATTTTCTGAATCATTCCAGAATTGATTTTCTAGAAATTTTACATCTTTACTGAGAATTAGTTTCTTGGAGATTGGATTGTAAAGCCTGTAAGCTTTAGATGTTTCACTATATCCAGTGAAAATACATTTCTCACTTCTATCATCAAGTTTCTTCCTTAATTCAGAAGGTATGTGAGCGTATGCTATGCATCTGAATGTCCTTAGATGTGCAACATTGAGCTTTGTCCCACTCCATGCTTCTTGGGGGACTTTCATCTTTAGACTTGTGGTTGGAGATCTATTCAAGAGATAAACTGAGTATGCTACTGCTTCAGCCCAAAAAATATTTGACAAACTTTTCTCTTTGAGAATTGTTCTTGCCATATTCATTATTGTCTGATTTTTCTTTTCAACCACTCCATTCTATTGTGGAGTATACCTGGTTGTTGTTTGCATGATAATGCCTTGTGATTTGCAGAAATTTGCAAATTCTCTGGAGTTTTATTCTCCTCCTCCATCTGACCTGAGTGCTTTGATATATTTTCCACCCTTGTTTTCATCTTTTGCCTTGAATTCTTTGAATTTTGCAAAAGTTTCAAACTTGTGTCTGAGAAAATAGATCCATATTTTTATGCTGAAATCATCAATAAACATTAGAAAATAAAAGCTGCCACCTATGGACTGTGTTTGCATTGGTCCACATAAGTCAGTGTGTACTAGTTCGATATGTTGTTTGGCTTGATTTGATGACTATGGAAAACTAGTTCTCTTATGTTTTCCAAGTATGCAAGACTCACATGGTGGAATTCGCTCTTTAACGATAGGAAGACCTTTGACCATGGAGTTCTTCTGAATAAGACTTAGACTCTGAAAGGGTAGATGTCCAAATCTTGTTTGCCAAACCATAATTTCATTCAGGGTCGATGCACTTTGTGCATATGGTTGAATCAGATTTGCAGTTTTGAGAGTAAGGGGAAACATCCTATTCAGAGTCATATGGATTTCAGAAATCAATTTTCTGCTAGGGTTTTTGTCATATATTTTGCAAGATGCTCCCTCAAAAAGTACTTTATATCCATGTTCAATGAGTTGTCCTACACTTAACAAATTATGTTTCAGATCTGGAACATGATAGACATTGTTTGTCTTTCTTGACATTTTGTTTAGTAAGAATAGGAACAATTCATTTTCCTTGAACCTTGACTAAGTAATCATTTCCAAGTGTAATATCAGATGAGATTGAAGAATCAATGCATGAAAGTAATTCTTTGTTACCTGTCATGTGATTATTTCATCCACTGTCCAGCAACCAGAGATCTTTAGGTTGTTCTTCAGTCTTGTGGCATGAGAGAAACATACCTCCTAAGGTTTCTCCTGTATGATTTGACACATGTGCTCTACCTGAGAGCTGATCTGCTTGATTCTTCCTACATTCAGATTCATAGTGCCCATACTTTTTGCAGTAATAGCATTGTATGCTAGTTTTGTCATTTGATCTTGTCCCTCTGCCTCTTTGAGGCTGGAAATTCTGATGTTGATTTTGTTGATGTTGTCTTTGACCTTGGAAATTTTGATTCTGATACTGTTGTTTGTTACCTCCACTGGAGTGAGGGTTACTTTGATTGCTTCCTCTTCCTTGGTGACCTTTGCTTCTTCCTCTGCCTCTCCCTTTGCCTGAGGAGAATTGATTTTTGAAAGCATTTGAGATTGACTCATCTGTGAGATGCAGTCTGGTCTCATGTGTCACCAGAGAACCAATTAATTCATCTGTTTAAAAACTTGACAGATCCTTGGATTCAAGGATCATTGTTACAACCATTTAGAATTTCTTGGGTAAACTTCTGAGGACTTTCTCAACAATGCATTGATCAGTGATGGCTTCGCCAGTCAATCTGATCTGGTTCACGATTCCCATGACTCTGGTCATGAACTGATCCACACTTTCAGACTCTATCATCCTTAGAGTCTCAAATTACGTCCTCAGGGTCTACAGTTAAACTGTTTTTACCCTGTCATTTCCTTGATAGGAAGATTTAAGGATGTCCCAAGCTTGTTTTGAAGTACCAGCGCCTGTGATTTTTGAAAAAATCGAGTCATCCACAGAATTTTGAATCCAAAATTTATCTTTATTTTCTCTGTTTCTCTGAGTTGCCTGAGCAATTTTCTACTAGTTTGTCATGGCGGAAAGGTCTGTTGGATCTGGTTCCACATATCCATGATCCACTGGATCCCAGCACTCTTGTGCTTGCAAAAAGGATCTCATCCGAAGAGATGAGAACTCGTATTTCTTTCCAAGAAGAATCAGACCCTGAGTTGGTCCTAAATTGGTAGACGTCGCCATATTTAAAGAATTTGAACAAAACAGAAGGAAAAAAAAATCGTATTTACCTGTTTCTTTTGCTTAAACCTAGGTTTGTAGTGATTTCGAAACTCTCCGTTTCAAAATTTTGCAAGTTTCGATTTCGCGATTTTTGGCTTCACGATTCTGACTTCGGGACTTCGTTATACGAGTCCTTCGATCTCTTGTCTCTACAACCTCCGATTGCCAAAATGCCGAAGAGGGATTAACGACATTAGATTGGCCCTTTGTCTCTGAACAATGTGACCACACACCTAAAGGTTAGAGAACTTCTGGCTTTTCGTGAATCAGGGAATCATGATGCCTTCATCGGTTCTTTGTCCCTTAATTTACCGAAATCTGAAATATGTTGGTGCTAACGCCTTTTCGAGATTTCGCGTTTTGAAACTTTGGCGATTTTGCTGCGACGATCCTGGGTCCTTCGGACTCCTGGTATGCAAAATGCCAAAATTTCTCCTTCGGGCAATTCAACGGTCCAGATCTTTCAGTGATCTGACGGTCCAGATCGCTTTGGGATTTTGTGATTCATTATTTCGCAACTTTAGAACTTTTGTCCTAGAGTTTCCGAAACCACGAACTCCAAAATGTTGATGGCTCTTTCCTTTCGGGACTATCCCCGAAGGCCTAGATAGTTGCCACATGTCCCCACAATATGGATGGTCCTTGTCGTTTCGCAATTTCACGACTAGTGACTCCAAATCCTCTGTCAACTTGAAACCTCGGTAGCCGAAATATCGACGGTTTCCTTAATCTTTGCCACATGTCCCAAAAAATGGACGGTTGTGATCTTTTCGCTACTTCATGAATCGCAATTTCAGGATTTCACGGATTGCGAAGTCGAAATGCTCACCTCTGTGAGTCCCGGTGCCCAAATCTTCAAAATGGATGATTTCGCGACACATGTCCTTCCTCGAACAGATGGCTACGATCTTTTCGGGATTTTGGGTCTTTCGCCGTGGAGTGTCCCGACCTTCGTCAACAAGACCTTCTATATCCCAAACTCTGAAATGGCGAAATTTTGATGGCGCTTGGATCTGCTTCCACTTGTCCTCTGAGATGGACGGCTCACAATCCTCTCGGGATTTCGTGATTTGTGATGTCGGGATTTCGCGATTTCGCATATCAGGGTTTGGAATGCAGTGTTCTTTGCTCGTCCAACTCATGATTCCTGATTTTGCGATAGAATGGGATCGACGACTTACGATCTTTCTCAAACAAATGGTCCAGAATGACTCATGATTTCACGATTCGCGAATTCTCACAGCAATCTTCTGACCTTTACACCTTGCGAGTCAGCAAAATGCCAAGATCTCGCCACGTGTTTCTTGATGGATGGTCCAGATGATTTAGTGACTTTGCAGGTCAAAATTTCTCCTGTGCGCTCTAGAGGACTAAACCTCGTGCACTTTCTCACTGATCCAACAGCTGTCGGTCCTCTGCGCAAGATCTAATGGTTGAAACTCTTTCGCCTTTTACGTGCTCTCGTCATCCCTTCTAAACTGGATTTTCGTTGCAAATCTATTCGCAGGACAAATCTTACTGCTACGTCAGCTGTTCTTTGCTCCTTACACGCGATATTTGCACCTGTAGAAGAAAAATTCATGATTCTTTCAAGGATTTGAAAGAATTTCACGAGTTCTTTGAAGCTTGGCGATGTCTGCTGCAATCTTTGACGGATTTGAATAAATTCCCATAAATCTTTAAACGATTATTCCTTCTGCATGTTTTGTTCGTGAATCTTTGATGGATTTTAAAATTGTTAACGAATATTTAAAGTTTCTTCTTCTATAGTCTCTTCTTCCCTGATATTTCGAGCGTATTGTGCTCTTCTTTCTCTACAAGCTTCTTACGCTGTTCTTTTGAGAGTATTACGGACAGCTCTCCAATCCTTGTGAAAAAGTCTGTGATGTGTGCTCTCAAGATCCGTGTAATCTCTGCACTGTTTGAGGATTGTGTTTCTCTCCAGCCTATGTGAAGAGGCATACTACTGAAGCTTCGATACCATGATAAATTGTGAAGCAAGAAATGCAGAGAGAAAGAATAGAACAGAAAATAGTTTATTAGAATGTAAGAAGAAGAGTACAAAATGAGTACATGAAGAAGAATTTCTAGAAAGGGGAAATAGCTGAGCTAAATAGGCTCAAGAAAAACAAGAATAGAAAGTACATCTGGCCAGGATAGCTGACAGTGTACAGTCATCCTATTGAGGTTATATTATATTTAATATGATAGACCAATTAGGTCTTAGTGGACGTTAATCATCATTATCATCAATTTCGAAATGAAATAGAAAACAAAGAGAAGAAGCAACTGCTTGAAATATATATATATATATATATAGATCTTTAGACTACTTACTTTAGTATTATGGTCAAGAAAATGGCATTCGCCACCAGTATGACCATGATATATAGGAAGCCAAGACAATACACTCGTATTTTGGTTACTATACCACACCCGATCACTATATTTTGATTTCGTCCATTCAGTTGTTTAAGACGCCATAAAGAGTGAAAAAAGTAGCCATTTAGCACAAGAAACTCAACGATCATCGAGAGGATTAGAATAACAATCTTTAGAAACATAGCAGCTGATGACAGTAACATAGATAAGACAACACCGAGAATTGAAGGCATGCCAGTTGTTAAATATAATATAACCTCAATAGGTTGACTGTACACTGCCAGCTGTCCTGGACAGCTGTACTTTCTATTCTTATTTTGCTTGAGCCTATTTAGCTCAGCTATTTCTCTTTGCATAGTAGTTCTTCATGTACTCGTTTTGTACTCTTCTTCTTATATTCTAATATATTGTTTTCTATTCTATTCTCTCTTTCTGTATTTCTTGCTTCACAATTTATCATGGTATCAGAGAGGCAGTAGTAAGCCTCTTCACACAGGCTGGAGAGAAACAGGATCCTCACAACAAAGAGCTTACACAGATCACGAGAGAACGCTTCATAGACTTTTCACAAATCTTGGAAAGCTGTCTGTTCATTCTCTCAAAAGATCACTGTAGGGAGCTCGCCGATGTCGCAGAGCGCACTACGCTCGAAAGTTTCGAGGAGCAGAAACACGAGAAGGAAGCGGAGACTAAGAAGGAAGAAATAGTAAATATTCTTTTACAATTTTTAAGAATCATCAAAGATTCATGAAGACGAGCTAAAGGAGGTGGGAACTCTTGATGAATTCAAAGCATTTGTTCAAATTCATGAAAGATAGTTGCAGAAAGAAGAAGCATTTAAAGCATTTCGGAAATCGCTCAAATCTATCAAATATTGCAGCAGAGAACATAGAACTCATGAAACTCTTTCAAATCTTTGAAAGAATCACAAATTTTTCTTTCACAGGTGCTAAGATCGTGTC
This sequence comes from Picea mariana, assembly GCA_032191745.1. Lineage (NCBI taxonomy): Eukaryota > Viridiplantae > Streptophyta > Pinopsida > Pinales > Pinaceae > Picea > Picea mariana. Next base: position 33,889 of record JASDQU011179921.1, read on the forward strand.
TAAGTTCCAAAGAATAGCCATCGTGGCTGTAAGATTCATCCTGCGAACAGATCTGAGGTAGAAATCCAGTTCAGAAGGGACAAAGAGAGCGTGGAAAAGGCGAAAGAATTTTAGCCGTTAGATCTTGCACAGAGGACCAACAGCTTTTGGATCAGCGAGAAAGTGCATGAGGTTTAGTCCTCTGGAGCGCACAGAAGAAATTTTGACCTGCGAAGTCACGAAATCATTTAGACCATCCATCAAGAGACACGTGGCGAGATCTCGGCATTTCGATGACTTGCAAGGTGTAAAGGTCAGAAGACTTTCGTGAGAATTCACGAATCGCGAAATCACGAGTTATTCTGGACCGTTGGATTGAGATAGATCGTGAGTCATCGATCTGATATGATCATAAAATGGGGGATCGGGAGTTGGACGAGCGAAAGATATTGCTCTACAAAACCCCGATACACGAAATCCCGACATCACGTATCGTAAAATCCCGAGAGGATTGTGAGTCATCCATCTCAGAGGACAGGTGGCAGTAGATCCAAGTGCCATCATTTTGGCATTTCAGAGTTTGGGATATCAAAGGTCTTGTTGAAGAAAGGTCGAGACACTCCATGACGAAAGTCTCGAAATCCCGAAAAGGTCACAGCCGTCCATTCGTTCAAACACATGGCGGAGATCGAGGAAACCATCGATATTTCGGCTACTGGGGTTTCAAGTTAACAAAGGATTTGGAGTCGCAAGTCATTAAATCGTGAAACGACGAGGACCATCCATCTTAAGGGAATGCATGGCAACAATCTAGGCCTTCGGGGAAAGTCCCGAAAGGAAAGGGCCATCAGCATTTCAGAGATCAGGCAATCGAGAAGCCAAAGGTTCTTGACATCGGGAAATAGGAAGTCCAGAAACCCAAAGTCGCAAAATACCGATATGCGAATGTCTAAAATAATCTGAGTCATTGATCTCAAATCAACGAGGATTGTTGATCCTTGAAGCCAATTCGACATTTCGGTAAATCGGAGATTGGGGAATCGAGGAGTCAGAAGAGCTCGTTATCAGGGTTTGTGTAGTCGCGAAACCCAGAATCTTGAATTCTCAAAAGGATCTGGACCATCATATCACAGGAAGATATGGACCGTTGAATTGTCCAAAGGCAAAATTTTGGCATTTCGCATACCTGGAGTCCGAAGGACCCAGGATCATCGCAGCAAAACTGTCAAAGTTTCGAAACGCGAAATCCCAAAAAGGCGTTAACGCCAGGATATTTCAGATTTTGGCAAATTGAGAGACAAAGAATTGACGAAGGCATCGTGACTCCCCAATTCGCGAAAATCCAACAATGCTTTAACATTTAGGCGCATGGTCACATTGTTCGAAGACAAAGAGCCAATCTAAGGTCATTAATTCCTCTTTGGCATTTCAGCGATCAGAGGTTGGAGTGACAAGAGATTGGAGGACTCGTATAACGAAGTCTCGAAGTCAGAATTGCAAAGCCAAAAATCGCGAAGTCAAAACTTGCGAAATCTCGAAACACAGAGTTCCGAAATCACTACAAGAAAGAAGTAGACCTTGTTTCAACGAAGGAGACAGGTAAATACGAAATTTCCTTCTGTTTTTTGCAAAATTTTTAAAAATATGGCGTCATCTAGCAACTTAGGACCAACCCAGGGTCTGATTCTTCTTGGGAAGAACTATGAGTTCTGGTCTCTTCGGATGAGATCGTTCTTTCAAGAACAAGAGTGTTAGGATCCATTGGATCATGGATATGTGGAACCAGATCCAACAGACCTATCCTCCATGACTAATCAACAGAAAATTGCTCAGGCAATGCAGAGAAATAGAGAAAATAAAGCTAAATTTTGGATTCAAAATTCTGTGGATGACTCAATTTTCTCAAAAATCATAGGCACTGGTACTTCAAAATAGGCCTGGTACATCTTTAAATCTTCCTACCAAGGAAATGACAAGATCAAAATAGTTAAACTACAGACCTTGAGGATGTAATTCAAGACTCTAAGGATGACAGAGTCCGAAAATGTGGATCAGTTCATGACCAGAGTCATGGGCATTGTGAACCAGATCAGATTGACAAGTGAAACCATCACTGATCAACGTATTGTTGAGAAAATCCTCAGAAGTTTACCAAATAAATTTGAAATGGTTGTAACAACAATCCTTGAATCCAAGGATCTGTCATGTTTTTCAATAGATGAACTAATTGGTTCTCTGGTGACACATGAGACTAGACTGCATCTCACAGATGAGTCAATCGCTAATGCTTTCAAAATGCAATTCTCCTTCAGCAGAGGGAGAGGCAGAGGTTGAGGCAGAGATCACCAAGGAAGAGGGAGAAGTAACAAAAATCCTCATTCCAGTGGAGGACACAAACAACAACAACCGAATCAACACTTTCAAGCACACAGACAACAAAATCAGAATCAGAGTTTTCAGCCTCAAAGAGGCAGAGGGAGAAGATCAAATGAGAAATCAAGCATATAATGCTATTACTGCAAAAAGCATGGGCACTATGAATCTGAATGCAGGAAGAAGCAAACAGATCAGCTCTCAGGCAAAGCACATGTGTCAAATCACATGGTAGAAAACTCATGAGGTATGTTTCTTTCATGCCACAAGACTGAACAAAAACCTAAAGATCTTTGGTTGATGGACAGTGGATGCAGCAATCACATGACAAGTAACAAAGATTTACTTTCATGCATTGATTCTTTACTCTCATCTGATATTACACTTGGAAATGATTCTTTAGTCAAAGTTCAAGGAAAAGGAACTGTTCCTATTCTTACTAAACAAAATGTAAAGAAAGTCATAAACAATGTCTATCATGTTCCAGATATGAAACATAATTTTCTAAGTTTAGGACAGCTCAATGAACATGGTTATAAGGTACTTTTTGAGGGATCATCTTGCAATATATATGAAAAAAACCCCAACAGAAAATTAATTTCTGAAATCCATATGACTCCAAATAGGATGTTTTCCCTTACACTCAGAACTGCAAATCTAAGTCAACCATAGGCACAAAGTGCATCTACCCTGAATGAAACAATGGTTTGGCATACAAGATTTGGACATCTACCATTTCAGAGTCTAAGTCTTCTTCAGAAGCACTCCATGGTCAAAGGCCTTCCTATCTTTAAAGAGCAGATTCCCCCATGTGAGTCATGCATACTTGGAAAATATAAGAGAACTAGTTTTCCACAGTCTTCCAATCAAGCCAAACAACATCTTGAACTTGTTCACACTGACCTATGTGGACCAATGCAAACAGATTCCATAGGTGGCAGCTTTTATTTTCTAACGCTTATTGATGATTTCAGCAGAAAAATCTGCATCTATTTTCTCAGACACAAGTCTGAAACTTTTTCAAAATTCAAAGAATTCAAGGCAGAAGTTGAAAAACAGAGTGGAAAATATATCAAAGCACTCAGGTCAGATGGAGGAGGAGAATACAACTCCAGAGAATTTGCAAATTTCTGCAAATCACAAGGCATTATCATGCAAACAACAACCAATTATACTCCACAACAGAATGGAGTGGCTGAAAGAAAAAATCATACAATAATGAATATGGTAAGAACACTTCTCAAAGAGAAAAGTTCATCAAATATTTTTTGGGCTAAAGTAGTAGCATGCTCGGTTTATCTCTTGAATATATCTCCAACCACAAGTCTAAAGATGAAAGTTCCCCAAGAAGCATGGAGTGGGACAAAGCTCAATGTTACACATATAAGGACATTCGGATGCATAGCATATGCTCACATACCTTCCGAATTAAGGAAGAAACTTGATGACATAAGTGAGAAATGTATTTTCACTGGATATAGTGAAACATCTAAAGCTTACAGGCTTTACAATCCAATCACCAAGAAACTAATTCTTAGTAGAGATGTAAAATTTCTGGAAAATCAATTCTGGAATGATTCATAAAATCAGCAAATGGACAGTCAAAATCCATTACTGCCAAGTTCTGAAAATGCAGAAAATTTAGGACAACAAGTACCTCAAACTATTCTTTCAAGATTGCAGGTACAAAGACAACCTGAAAATTCTCAGGATAACTCAACTTCCAGTAGAGAATCATTCTCTGAACCACAAAATCAGAGAACTCAAAGTTTGAGAGAAATCCATTAGCAGTTGGATGATTTTGAACAACACAACCTTTTTTCTTTATTGTCATATCAACCTACATCTTTTAAGGAAGCAACCAAGGAGCCACATTGGGTTCAAGCCATGAACCAAGAAATTGACTCTATTGAGAAAAATCAGACATGGGATCTTATTGATTTGCCAAGTCACAAGAATAGTATTGGTGTCAAGTGGGTTTACAAAACTAAACTCGATGAAAAAGGGAAGATTGAAAAACACAAGGCAAGACTTGTTGCCAAAGGATTCTCACAACAACCAGGTACTGATTATGGTGAAATTTTTGCTCCAGTAGCAAGACTAGACACTGTAAGGACTCTATTGGCCATAGCAACCCAACACAAATGTCAAGTATACTAGATGGATGTCAAGTCAACATTCCTGAACGGTTTCTTAGAAGAAGAGGTGTATGTCAATCAACCACCTGGATTTGAAGTCCAAGAGCAGCCAGCCAAAGTATATCGGTTGAAGAAAGCCTTGTATGGCTTAAAGCAAGCTCCAAGAGCTTGGTACAATAGAAGTGACACTTACCTGATCAAAAGTGGTTTCAGCAGAAGCCAAAATGAGCCAATTCTTTACACCAAAACAGATCAGCACGGTAAAATTTTGATTGTATGTTTATATGTTGATGACATGATCTATACTGGAAACCTTGAGTTAACCAGTTTTAAACATGCCATGCAATCTGAGTTTGAGATGAGAGATCTTGGCATCATGAAATATTTTTTAGGGATTGAGGTTGATCAATCAACCAAAGGCATCTTTGTCTGTCATAAAAAGTATGCAGCAGACATCATCAAAAGATTTCGCATGGAAGAATGCAATCCAGTAGAAACCCCTATACCCCTAGGCACAAAATTGAGCAAGAATGATGAAGGTCCTACAGTGGACTCTACCCTGTACAAAATTTTAGTAGGCAGTTTGTTGTATCTTACAACAAAAAGGCCTGAAATTATGTATGCAGCCAGCCTTGTTTCCAGATTCATGGAATCCCCCAAAGATTCTCATTGGAAAATGACAAAAATAATTCTGAGATATGTTGCAGGAACTCTCAATTTTGGCTTATGGTACACTAAATCTAATAGTAATCAACTTTCTAGCTACATAGACATTGATTTTGTAGGCAACCTAGATGACAGGAAAAGCACATCTGGACATGTTTTTCAACTGGGCACGAACCTGATCTCATGGGCATCAAAGAAGCAACCAATTGTTTCAATATCTTCTGCAGAGGTAGAGTATGTCGCTGCTACCTCAGCTTCCTGTCAAGCTGTGTGGCTGAGAAGAATATTGAAAGATATGTCACATACAAAAAAAGATCCAACTCCTATATTCTTTGACAATACTTTAGCATTTGCTTTATCTAAAAATCATGTGTTTCACAAGAAAAGAAAACACATTGACACTCATTTTCATTTCATACATAATGGTGATATTGCACTACAATTCTGTGGTTCTTGAGATCAGCTTGCTAATATCTTTACAAAGCCACTAGGAAAATCTATTTTTGATTTTCAGAGACAACACTTAGGCATAATCAGTGCTAATATTTGTAACTGTTGAGTTTAAGAGGGAGTGTTAAATATAATATAACCTCAACAGGCTGACTGTACACTGCCAGTTGTCCTGGCCAACTGTACTTTCT